>QPKB01000677.1:0-22487 GCA_003546025.1 Camphora micrantha
TCTACTTATTTTTAATCTAGAAACCAGCATTGCTCTGATACCAAACTTGGTCACGCCCCCAGATATTGAAACCGGGATAATGCGTGAGATTAGGCCAATTAAAATTTTTCAACATAATAATAATGGACACTTGGCCCCAAATTCATGTCCCAAATGGATCGAAAGATCGCTGTGAGGTATAAATATTTCCCTCGGATAATAAATCAATAGCGGAAGCTTCATACACAACAAGTGGTATCACAAGATGTATAGTTAAGAGCAATATGGAAAGATATTATCTAAGTTCAAGTTTGAAACAGTTAACAAAAGTATTAATTACAATGAAAGGGCGATAAAACTTAGGCCTAACCAAAATAATAATCAAAAAGAACCAAAAGATGAATCTATCCAAAATATGCATGAGGCTCTCAAGTACGGGGTCAGTACGGCTATACAACACCGTCCGTGCTAAAGTCTAGGAGGTCATCAGACTGATCCGCCTGAATCTCCTCCGTCGTCTCTTCCTCGAGGTAGAAGGGCTCGGTACCTATGCACCAAGAGTAATACCATCAGACACGATGGTCGGCAGGTAGATATAAATATAAAACATCAATAGATATGCAGAACGAATCAGAATAGACGATAGACAAGATCATAAAACATGCATAGCATCCTGATCGTAAGAAGTGCATAGCATACGAATCATAATCAAACTAACATAAACATCTAGCAAGATAGGCGGTCCACATATGCTAATTACCACGGGATAGTGTCATTGCCCTCCCTACTCCCATTGAGTTGTGGTGGAGATATCAAGGCACAGGATATACCTGGCAACAAGGCACAGGATTAAAGCCTGGCAACAAGGCACGAGTAGTAACTCGGCAACAAGGCACGAGTAATAACTCGGCAACAAGGCACGGTAATGACCCGGCAAACAAGCAAGATCCATCAATAAGTAAAAGGTCGTACTGCGCAGACGTTCATCAAGGTCCTCACACAGATGGTGCCCCATCTGTGTTGGGCGATATACAGCTGAGTGGTGCCTGACACAAAGATCCCTAGACAAACAATAGTGAGGGGCTAGGCTTTCTTGCGTGAACAAGATTCATTAACAAAAGAGAGACTACTTTCCATTATCAAATCAAGATCAAGACCAAACAAGCAAGCTTCTTTCAACATCAATACCATAAGTAGTCCTCGTCAAGCTTTTACAATCAAAGCCACCTAGCCTCAACACTTCCATCAATAATCAAAACAAGCGGAACATCAAAAGGGATCCTAAGTTCAACACCTAGGTTCATCAAATAATCCCAAAACAAAACAAAGCAAGCGAAGCTAAGGAACATGAACATAGCATGTAGACAAGTACCAGACGGTACAATTTGGAGTCAGAAGCGATAGACAATGCAATCCTAGGTACCATGTTAAACCCGAGGCATCGTACAACTATACTCAGTCACAAAGGGAAGTAGGGTTCGCGATACCCAAACAGACAATCTCCGTGCATAGATATAAAGGGGGTATCCCGTTGTCCCGTACCATTCAAGATTGAGATAGGTTGTAACCCGACACACCCGGATTAACCGTGAAAGACGTCGGCTCAAAACATCTTCACATATAGTCAAATGAGTCCAAAAAGGGTAGCCAAGGTTCCACCTAAGTCCATCCAAGATAGGGTCTAAAAGGCCCTTTCTAAAATACCAGAACATGTAAATCAGTCAATATGAAGGCCTAACCCTTCCATTCTAATCCTGCAAAAAAAAAGAAAATAGGGCCTTGCCCTCTCCACATACATCCATACCCCCTCTCAACAAGACCATCATCTAATATCCATCCAACCAATATCCATTTAATTAAACAATTAAACATAGTTATCATGTTTTCCAAAATCAAAGGTATCAATTGAGCATAGGGTCATCTAAATCATCATCAATCATCAAATCAAATGAAAGACAAACATATCCAAGCATATATATAAATATCTACTTGCCTTTGGTGGAAAAATGCCCCAAATCCAAAAATCTTAGCTCAAAGCCCAACAAACAAAACCTAAGGAAGCATTAGCAAAATAAAACTAAATTAAAATATAAAACTAAAAGGATGGAAAACTCTAAACTAACTAACACAACTCCACACCTAAAGTATATAAACCCAAACAAAGGGGAATGGAAGCTTACCAAACGGATGGGTGGATGGAGTGGTGGCTTGAAATTGAAGAAGAGATGCTCGCGGGGTCCACGCGGAGATGATGGTGATGATCGAGGTTGCAGGGCCCACTTGATTGGTGGCCCTCTAGATTAGTGGCACATTGATAAGAAAATGAAAAAGACAGAATGGAAGAAATAAATAAAGAAAGAAATGGTGAGATGGGTGGGGAGGAAGTCAACGTTGAAATGAGTGGAGGGAGGTGAGAGATGAGATGAGAAAATGAGAAGGTATGAAATGAGATGAGAAAATGAGAAGGGATGAGAGGAAAATGAAAGAGTGAAATGGGTATGGGTTATTCGTTGGCTGGGTGGGAGTTGAGTGAAGAAGAGAGAAAAGAAAGAAAGGAAGAGAGAGAAACAAGGAATGGGTTGGATGAGTGGGTGCTCATCCACGTTGGCAGTAAGGAGGGATGAGTGAGAAAAAAAAAGGAAGAGAGAGAGTGGAAAAAGGAAATGGGTAGGGGTGATTCACGCCGGCAGCAAGGGGGAAAAACAGGGAAGGAATGAGAAATGGAAAAGGGAAAAATGGAGGAAGATATAGAGAGAGAAGGAAATGGAGAAATAGAGAGAGAAAGAAAGAGATGGGTAGGGCGACAGTATGCTTGGAAGAGGGAGAGAGGTGGAGAAGAGAGATGAGATGCAGTGGTGGTGGCGGCGGCGGCGACGTCGCCGGGCGATGGTGAGGCAGCAGGCCGTGAGTGAGTGAGAGAGAGAGAGAGAGAGAGAGAGAGAGATGAGGTGAGGAAATGAGAGGAGGGTTGCTGTGCTGTGAAAGGGGGGAAAAATGAGGGAGATGGGTTTTGACCTAAATGAGAAAGGGATGGGGATGCACGTGGGATTAAGTGGGGGTGGGGCATGATGGATGAGATGGAATTAATAAAAATGGGCTTGGATGGGTACGGGTCAGGTCAGGTTCTGGGTCGGGTTCGGAGGTCCGGATTGGAATGTAACAGAAGGACAAAGTCTGAGAAATTAGGTGATCTACCCGATGGTACCAAAATCTCAATAAGTGAAAAAAAATACTAAAAAGCCCTCGGAACTTTCCAAAAATAGCGACACACACCCTTACCGTACCCAAACGCACTCTGAATCGCGCGAGACTTCGCACGCGAGATCCATACGTCAAACCCAACTCGCTAAGACTCTAAACACACTTACTAACTAATCACACAATTAATTATAATTAATATGGGCTATGGGTCGGGATGTTACAGGTCCCATGTCCGTTGACTCCCCTAACTGGAGTTATTAGAACTCGCGACATCCAGATAGTCCTTGTATTGCACACTTATATCCTTTAAACACCAAATTACAAGACATAGCTTATACAAAACTTCCATGCATGCATTTGTACGTATTTACTTCTATTTGTTTTGCCATGGTGCTCTTATCATTTATACTCTGCACAATGGTGCTTTAAAATTGAGCATTTAGTTATTTCATCATACTTAAAAAGAGCAACCAAAAAAGCTTATACAAATATGAATATCAGCGCCTGTTAGCATGAGAGAGAGAGCGAGCATATAATGTAGTCAATCTTTGAACATGACCCAAACCCCATGTAATTTCATTTATCAAATTTTTATTAGATTCAGATGATACACCCACTTCAATTTGCTTTGATGAAGTGCTTATTGCTTTAACCAACAGGACTTACATGTATGAAATACTTAATACTTGACATTTTCATGTTTTACAAGTATAAGGTTGTTTCACCAAGCTCGCATCTAACCAAGACTATTATGTCCCTGAATCCTATCTTGGCTGGAAGTCTCTTCAGAAGCAGCCCCAAAAGGGAAGCTGGGGCCATAATTAGAGGCCTGTGTTGTGGTAGGAACATGGACTGCAAAATTCATTTCCTCTAGTTTTGGACATGAGGGCCCATCTTTTTCTTGTCCATTCGTGCAACCTGAATGGCCAGGAGGGGGCGTTTGGCCTTTTACCAGGGACTCAAACATGAGGACTTCTTTCTTCCATCCCCACTTTTCTTCTAAAGGCCTAGCCACAGAGAGAGACAGATGAGTTGAAGTCAAGAGGATAAAAAGAATGCATATTACATACAACATATTTCTTTTGCAAGAACCCATGTCAGTAAATTTAGAGAGAGAGAGAGAGAGAGAGAGAGAGAGAGAGAGAGAGAGAGAGAGAGAGAGAGAATCCGATAGCTAGTAAGAGAGATGTGATTGGAATGAGGGAATGTAGGATGGAAAGGGCTGTATATATATACGCATAGAAAGTGATTAGGGTCCGAGTTCTCAAAGCCTTAGCTAGACTTGAAAACCGGCGCACCAAGAGGGTCATTAACACGACTCATACTTCTTCCTCGCAAAAAAGACACGAATGATACGCGGGAGAAGAAAAAAATGAGGCCCAAGCGCAAGGGTATGAAAAACGTCCAAACACGATACACGACTTAATGCGGCTGCTCAGTGCATTTTCGTTTTGTAGTTGGGAGTTTGGACCATTGATGATTGATCTAGCCATTGGAAAAATAAATATTTAGTTATTACACATGATCAAATTAATTTTGCAGCCACCCCAAAACATATTAGTGTAAAAATTATGTCAATCTTTCTTTCACTAGTGACAATCAATCGATTTTGAGTGGTTAAGAATGGCCCCTTACCTTAGTGGTAAGAGGCACCAGTTCTTACCTTGGGTTCGAATGCAGGCAGGCACTTTTTTTCACCTGAGGCTGTGATACCTCACCAGATGTCTACTTTCCTAACCAGAGGACCCTCACGTCACCTGAGATTTTCTCCCCTCACCTGAGGGCTCCCTCTCAAGAGGTCTAGGGGGCCCAACCCCACTTGAGCTGGTTACCATTAAAAAAAAAAAAAAGCATTTTAAATAGGTGAGATAAGATGCAAGAACTACTTTCTAATATTTTACCCAAATAAGTTCCTCCTGTGCATCTATCCCAATCTTTCCATGCAAGGTAGAATGCAGGCCACACATAATGATCAATCCAAATAGACCATATAAACCTTAATTTCTTTTATGGCACAGGGAGTTTGCATCAATTCATTGGGGTTAGAGTGTTGAATTGACTGTTTAAAAATTTTTCTTTAAAAACGTTGTACTTGTGGACCGTAGATGAAGGGGTCCGAATCATTGAATATTTGATATTCAAACATTGTACTTGTAGACCATAGATGAAGAGGTCTGAATCATTGAATATTTGATATTCAGAGTGGTTTCAATTTGGATATTTTCATCCCACCCCCACCCCCAACACACATGATCTGTGGGCCCATAGCAGTTGATATGCATAGATTCACACAAGGGCATTCCTCTTTATTTAATGTATTATATATGGTTAATTACTTAGTCTTATTGTGAAAACAAAACATGCGTAAAACTTTTTCATATCTCATGCAAGAGAGGGGCATTGATTTGGAGCACTTTAAATTTTAAATAGATAGCCCCCTACTATAGAGCATTATGGAATTCTATAATTGGAACTTTTTAAAGGTTCCAAGCTCAGGAAAGGAGAGGCAGTCAACGTTGAAGTTGGCAGGTCCTATTGGGCACCTACAGGCTTCATGTGGAACCGAGATCCCTGAGTGGGTCTATGATGGTGACTGTGAGTGAACTACTGAGGGCCCATTATGTCACCGTTGATAGCCCCTGCCCTGGATGTATGGTAGGCTGGCCGAGGCGACGAGGCGGACCGTGAATGGTCCACTTATGAACACAGTGGGGTTTTTACTTTACCAAATCCGGACTCGCTTCATGTGGGTGCTGTGGAAATATTCAAAATGCACTATACTGCCATAAGAATTAATCACAGCTTTCACGAGAGGAAAATCCTCTCAATCCATGTATGGTATAATAAAATTATACATCATAAACTAACATAAAATCTCTAATAAACTAACAATCCAGTTTTATCAGTAACCGAACCACTAACAATTCAATCTGATCACTAACAAAACTAATCGGTTCTTTCTAACAGGTATTTGGGTCATGGTGGGGTCTTCTAAGATGACGGTTTGATGGTATATGGGGTTAGATTATTTGTGATCCATAACTAGATTTTTAGATTTGAGTACTGTTTTTGGGTCCTACGAAGCTTCAAGGTTTGTTAGAGGTGTTGGATTATGTTTTCTACTTTGAGGATTCGAATGGACCAACATGCTTAGTCATGTAACAATCAAGGCCATTTATCCCATTATATATATTAAAGTAAAATGGGAGGTATGCTGTGACGGTGCCACCTCAACAACCCAATAATTCTCCTTTCAAATAAATATGGAGGAAAAACATAGAGTGATTTAAGATGCCATATTATTACATTCCACAATTTCTCCTAAAAGAATCTCTTTATCCATATCCTCTATCTCCTAAAATCTCTCAATTAATATCCCCTAATATCTCTATTCATATCCTTTATCTCCTAAAGTCTCTCGAACAATATCCTCTAAAATCTCTCTATTTTGCTACAGTTACTTTTTCTCTCAACACCATCTATATATCTTCCATCTTCTCAAGATTGTCATATTTTCATTTTAATATTTGAAGCCCACCTTTCAACAATTCACAGTAATTAATTTTTCACAACGCCAACTATCTTCCATCTTCTCAAGATTGTCATCTTTTTACCTTTCAACAATTCACACTAATAAAATTTTCATTATTGGTAGACCACCTCATGTTTTTTATGACATGAACTATGTAATTTATGACATGAACTAATAAGTCAAAAAATATAACCCTAGGTTTGGCCCACCATAAATTACACTTCCGTGGGCCCATAATTAAGAGATATATACATTGATCCAAGGTGGGCCAATTATTACTGGAATCAAATAACACTAGCCTGTTGTTTTAAAGTCTCATAATTTGTGGCTTTTAAAGTTAAGATGTTATATATATATATATATTTTAAAAAAATTAGAGCTAAGAAACGGTTTGATCAGTTCTAAAATGGTATTGGCGCTATTCAAAGGGGTAGAGAAGAAATTTGTGCCGAAGGATTGAAATGACCATTGGCCTATGTGAAAATAAAAAAATGGTGCATTTGTGCAACGAGAGGATTGCACATTTTTATGATTTTCTTTGTTAACAATATTATATTATTTGGTGTGATATATTTTCCTTGCATAAAATAAAAAAATAAATCATTTTTCCGAAATAGAGAGGACTTTGATTTCTATGAAAATACAAAATTCAATTCTCTTGAAGCAATAAAAATTTGTATAAACTAGAGTCCTCTTGTTGCACAAACAAGTCCAAATGGGGTGAGTTTTTTTTATCGGGCTTTGAAATTATCAATGGGTAACAAAAACTTGAATGCATTTCTTATTACTAATATTATATATATTAACAAATAATAATTATTGTTGTTGTTATTTTTTTTTTAATGTTGTTGTTGAATGGATTTTTTAGATTTATCTTTGTAATAGTTTATTGTTGATGTTGACCACTTGTATTTGTGATTGAAGATGTGTTGAATGTTTTTATATAAATATACATGAATATATTTTTATGTGTTTATAATTAATTTTGATATCTCATAAATTTAAAATGTAATATCTTACTTTTTGCCCCGTGCTAAGCATGGGGCGTTGTTGCTAGTATTATATATAAACCTACCTATAAGCATACCTAAAGATTCATTCATGCCCGGAAAATTCAATGGCCGGGTCTAAGGGTATAGGTTTCTTGAGTCAGGGTGATGCTCCAATCAAGTGGGGTCCTTCTAAGAGATACATTCCGGTATAATAAAAAACTAGCATAATTACCCATGCTCAGTACACAAATATTGCAATTTAAATATTAATTTATAAAAAAATCCATAGCTCTTTTAGAAAGAAGGAATTTTTTTTTTATGAGTATGTATTTATGTAAGTCAAGAGTTGGTGCCATATAATAAAAAGAAAAAAAGAAAAAGAGAATCTATTTTACTAAGGGAATGTATTTTCCCTTCGTTTAACCACAGGGTTCCAAGTGTTAGTATCTCCTCTCCCTCTCCACTCTTCTCTCTCTCTACTCTCACTAACTGACCCACATAACTTCCTAAAAGAAACCCACTACGTAACTTATCTTCTTAACTGTTTCCTAAAACACGTACTCTCCCTCTCTTTAATAAGGATGGTGGGCCAAACAGGGCCTACATCGCATGGGTCCACCACATAATGGGTTTCCGGTGGCTCCTCCTTCGGATGCACGGACCGGATGGGTCATTAGGTGGCCCACCTGGGTCCCAGTATTAACGCAAGAAACTGAATGGCCCAAACAATGACTGAAATTTAAAAAAAAAAAAAACAAAAACAAATTCTCAATTCTTAACTGTTTCCTAAAACACGTCCTCTCCTTCTCTCTGATCAGACGCTGGATGGTGGGTCAAACAAGGCCCACCTCGCACGGGTCCACCACCTAATGAGTCTCCTTTGGGTCCTCTTTCGGATCCATGGATTGGATGGGTCGTCAGGTGGCCCACCTGGGTCCCGGTATCAACATAAGAAGCCGAATGGCCCAAACAATGACTGAAACTTAAAAAAAAAAAAAAAAATTCCACTTCTTAACTACTTCCTAAAATACGTCCTCTCCCTCTCTCTTATTAGATACTGGATGGTGGGCCAAACAAGGCCCACATCGCACAGGTCCACTACTTAATGGGTCGCCGGTACGTCCTCTTTCGGATCCACGGATCGGATGGGTCATCCGATGGCCTACCTGGGTCCCAATATCAACGCAAGAAACTGAATGGCCCAAACAATAATTGAAAATTAAAAAAAAATAAAATTCCTAGTTGTTAACTACTTTCTAAAACACGTACTCTCCTTCTCTTTGATCAGACGCTGGTTGGTGGGCCAAACAGGGCCCACTTCGCACGGGTCCACCACCTAATGGTTCGCCGGTGGGTCCTCCTTCGGATCCACGGATCGGATGAGTCATCCGGTAGCTCACCTACGTCCTAGTATCAACACAAGAAAATAAAAAGGAACAGCTGTATGGCCCAAACAACGACTGAAACTTAAATAAAAAAAAAAAGAAAAACAAATTCCCACTTCTCAATTGCTTCATAAAAAAAGTCTTCTCCCTCTTTCTGATCAGATGCTGGATGGTGGGCCAAATAGGCCCCAACTCGCACAGGTCCACCACATAATGGGTCTCCGGTGGGTCCTCCTTCGGATCCACGGATCGGATGGGTCATCCGGTGGCCCACCTGGGTCCTGGTATCAACGCAAGAAACTGAATAGATCAAACAATGACTGAAACTTAAAAAAAAATAATAACGCTTCTTAACTGCTTCCTAAAACACGTGGTCTCCCTCTCTCTGATCAGACGCTGGATGGTGGGCCAAACAAGGCCTGCCTCACAATAGTCCACCACCTACTGGGTCACCCATAGATTCTCATTCGGATCCACGGATCAAATGTGTTATCGGGTGGCCCACCTGAGTCCCGGTATTAGTGCAAGAAAATCAAGGTAGACCGTGCATAGCACGGGGTGTTGCTAGTTGGAATACAAATGGAATTATAGAATTTGGATTGAAACAAAGTCTTTGAAAAAAAAAAAAACAAAGAAAATAAAAGAAACGTGGAGAGCAGTTATGAGTGGTTATGATAAAGAGACAGAGAAAAAATTGAATCCAAAACCTCCTAGCTTAATATATTATAATAGGTTTCTAAGTTTTTGGCACAGGGTGGCGGCTTTTATTATAGTTTTGGCCTAGGCTTTTGAACCTTCAATTAATTTAGATTTGGCTATGGATACGGGTCCTCGATCTAGCCTAGACCTGTTAGCACAAGTATGAGTGAGGGTGCTCCTGGGTCACTCCAGATTGGACTTAGCCCACTTTAGGGCTGGCTTGGATATATAAACTGAGCTTGTTGAATCCAGGCCTAGCCCAATCGACTGAATGGGTGGGCTTAGGCCCAACATTTTTTGCCCTTGTTGGGATTTGGCTGGACCAAGACCTGTATTTCTAAAGTCGGGTCAGGCTTCTAATGCTTCAACCACTCCCGACCCAGCCCACAAACACCGTAGGTATGGGTTTAGTTGAGGATTTAGAAACGGGTCCTCTACCAGAAGCCAAACCCGAACTCGACCTTCGTTTTATTAGCTATAGACCTTATTAGATTCAATTCAAACCAAATATTCAATATTCAAAAACCAGGAAAAACAAAAGAAGTTAACTAGTCCGGATGTTTACAGTCAGACTCAGGACCAGACTCCATTTACCTTAAACCCTACAACGGGACAAGGCATAGTCAAACAGTCTCCTGAAACAAAACAGCAGCTTCCTAAACTCCACCAGCACCTAGCACAAGTTACACAACCGCTATATATACAACAACAAACTCCACCTTTCCTTCACACCTCATACTTCCATCTCCTTTAGTACTCTACAGGAAGATCCTCTCTCTCTCTCTCTCTCTCTCTCTCTCTCTCAACACTGAGATATGGGTTCTTTCAGAAGAAACCTTTTGCCTTTAATATCCATTCTGTTCATCGTCTTGATCTCGACTCGTCCTTATCTCTCTATGGCTAGGCCTTTAGGTGGAGAGTCGGGATTGAAGAAAGAAATCCTCATGTTTCAGTCTCTGCAGCAAGGCAATGTGCCTCCTCCCTGTAGTTCGAATGGCTCATCTGCACCAGGAACTGGTGGGCACTGTCCAACACCCCCCAAAGCACAGGCCTCTGCTTCTGAGGAAGCTTACAGCCAAGACAAGATTCAGGGTTAGATGAGAGATTGGTGCAAGGACCCAAGACCAATAACACTCACACCTGAAAATGTGAAAAGTTTGTTAAAAGAATAAGTGTTTCATACTTGCAAGTAGTGTCGGTTAAAACAATAAGCACTTCATAATCCATACATGCAAATGGAAGTGGATGTGTCTCCTGATTCTAAATCGTTTCTTGTAGTCTTGTAATTTGATAATTGAATTTAATTATATGGGGTTTTCATGTTGAAATATTGAGACTCTCTCTCTCTCTCTCTCTCTCTCTCTCTCTCACGAGTTGTGGCTACATAGCTTATAACATAGATACATTTATGTATAATAATGAATGGGCCACCTCTCATGACCACCCCCCTTTTGGTCCCAGCTGTTGGAATGTGGGGGCTTAGTATGCCCCCACACGGTTTGCCCATAAGCTTCAATGGCTTTTTAGTGTAATCTCAATTAAATGCCTTGATCATGCATGCATGCATATTGCGTTAATGCTGAGAGGCATTCCCTCGGCTTTGATGGAAAAAGCGTTCACTATATATTTGGATACTGAGATCCATAGAAATATGAAAAATAAATAAATAAATAAATCTAGCAAGACAATGAGATTTGCAAAATTACCATGGGCAGAAGATCACCAGCCTCATGGCATCTTCTCTAGATTTTTTACCCGCACATCTATCACGAACTTGGGCCATGCCCATTAAGGGGAGGTGGTGGATTGAAAGATGTAATTGAGACCAAAGTGTATACAAAAAATCAACTGATTTATTAAATTATCATAATCCTTTGATCTATAGCTCTCAAATTTAATTGTTTTAGAAGGCATTATCCTTTTTTAATTTTAACCCATCGGAAAGAAATAGTTAGATGAGGGTGAAATTTGGCCACATACCCATTCTTTAGTGAGTAATGAGTTTAAGGGGTTGGATTGATTATAAGGGGGTTCCATTTGCTAGTAAAAATAGGTGATCACAAATACTTCTTATTTCAGGATTTTCCATGTATAATTAAAAGAGATGTTATAAAGTACTAAAGTACTTTTAAAGATAGAAAAAATCCTATTAAAGGAGCTCATGTGAATGTATGACAATCAAAGGAGGTGCGAAACATGCAAACGTTTTGGTGGAGATGGAAAAATATGATATATTGTGTTAATTACATGACCCTAGCCATTATTAGTTGTAACTCCTTAATGTTTAACTAGCAACAACGCCCCATGCTTAACACAGGGCAAAAAGTAAGATATACATTTAAATTTATGAAATATCAAAATTAATTACAAACATATAAGAATATATTCATGCATATTTATATGAAAACAGTCAACACATCTTCAATCACAAATACAAGTGGTCAATATCAACAATAAACTATTACAAAGATAAATCTAAAAAATCCATTCAACAACAACATAAAAAAAAATAACAAAAATAATTACTATTTGTTAATATATATAATATTAGTAATAAAAAATGCATTCAAGTTTTTATTACCCATTGATAATTTCAAAGCCCGATAAAAAAAAAAAAAAAAAAAGACTACCCCGTTTGGACTTGTTTGTGCAACAAGAGGACTCTAGTTTATGCAAATTTTTATTTCTTCATGAGACTGGAATTTTATATTTTCATAGAAAATCAAAGTCTTCTCTATTAAGGAAAAATAATTTATTTTTTAATTTTATGCAAGGAAAATACATCACACCAAATAATATAATATTGTTAACAAAGAAAATCATAAAAATGTGCAATCCTCTCGTTGCACAAATGCACCATTTTTTTATTTTCACATAGGCCAATGGTCATTTCAATCCCTCGGCACAAATTTCTTCTCTACCCCTTTGAATAGCACCAATACCATTTTAGAACTGATCAAACTGCTTCTTAGCTCTATTTTTTTTTTTTTTAAATGTATAAACATCTTAACTTTAAAAGCCACAAATTATGAGACTTTAAAACCACATGCTAGTGTTATTTGATCCCAGTAATAATTGGCCCACTTGGATCAATGTATATATCTCTTAATTATGAGTCCATGTGGGCCCATGAAAGTGTAATTTATGGTCGGCCAAACCTAGAGTTATATTTTTTGACTTATTAGTTCATGTCATAAATTACATAGTTCATGTCATAAAAAACATGAGGTGGTCTACCAATAATGAAAATATTATTAGTGTGAATTGTTAAAAAGTAAAAAGATGACAATCTTGAGAAGATGGAAGATAGATGGCATTGTGAAAAATTTATTACTGTGAATTGTTGAAAGGTGGGCTCCAAATATTAAAATGAAAATATGACAATCTGGAGAAGATGGAAGATAGATGGTGTTGAGAGAGAAAGTAACTGTAGCATGATAGAGAGATTTTAGAGGATATTGTTCGAGAGACTTTAGGAGATAGAGGATATGAATAGAGATTTTAGGGGATATTAATTGAGAGACTTTAGGAGATAGAGGATATGGATAAAGAGAATTTTTTAGGAAAAATTGTGGCATGTGATGACATGGCACCTTAAATCACTCTATTTTTTTTTCCATATTTATTTGAAATTTGAAAGGAGAATTATTGGATTGTTAAGCTGGCACCCTCACAGCACACCTCCCTCTTTGCTTTAATATATATAATGGTTATGCATTACAAATTCTTTGTGTAACATTTGAGCTATCCGAAGGATCGGTGTGTGGGAACCAATTAGATAGATTAAAGGTAGGCCGTAAATAGGAAAACTCAAAAAGAGAAGCTGGAAAAAAGAATTCAACTTTAAGTAAATAAATAATAACTAAAAGCAAATTGATAATATAAAATATTGTTTAAAAAGTGTCCTAATTATAGGTTCTAAGCTTTTCGATTTTTATTTATTCTTTTTCATTTTTCTTCTGATATTATTGTGATATTCTTGCTATATTTTTTTTTGAATTTCAAGAATATTTCAAATATGCGAAAAGATTATTAAAAAAAAAAAAAAAAAACATCATCCCAAAGAACTCTCTCAATGGCATGGCAAAAGGTGAGAATTGATATTGCAGACTTCAGTTAGGCCTACGTGGGTTCCATCGATCATCCATGACTCCATGGATTGGTCATTCGCCTCTCTTAGAAAATATTTTATTCCCCAACAGTGCACAAATTTTCAATCTACCATATCGACTTTGACAATGAGAATAGGAGCCAATCTACCATTTCGACTTTGACAATGAGAGGCCAACCTGTCAAAAACGCCATCTTTGGACTTTACCAGGATCCTTTTTGGGTTTGCATAGAGGGAGGTAGACCAACATGTACTTGACCTTATCCGTGCTGAACGCGGGCATGTTTTGCTGGTTTATATATGATCAGAAAAACCAAGTTACTATATTAAACTTCTAAAACGTTAGTATGTAATTTTATTATGAAGTAAAGATTTGTTTAGTTAAGGAAGAAGTTTCACATATAGAAAAAGAGAACTATATATTTTTTTTCTGTCGGTATATGATAGTGGTATATAAATGAATTAAATATTAAAAATATTAGTTTTTTTCCCTTCACCCTGGTCCAACCTAGCCCTTGACAGTAGGGTAAGGGCCAACGGTGCTAATTTATCAAAGTAAATCAAAATAAATTTAAATGTATATATATCATCTCCAAACTCTACTGTTCATCCCTCCTTTTGATTGTCGTCCACATGGATGAGCTCGGTAAAAAGTGCTCATTGCTTAAGGAAAAATGTCCAGTTGTCTATAGTTGACTTTTCTAAATGGTCATGACCATAATCATCAGTAATGTTTAATGGAAAAATGCCATGGAAAATATATCAATAAATCAATTTGTCAATGGTTCAAAATAGAAAATAAACAAAACATTTTGAATTTTTACAGTTTTATTAATACCACATTTTTCTTACAATACTTATAGTCTTGCTGACTTTTTTAAAATCATGTATCTGTTAGGAATGGAATTAGTGTTTCCTGATATATCACAATAATGTCAGGATTCTTTTGAAACTATCATTACTAATTCTGATGTTGATCACAAATCTAAATGTTTCATAACTAAGATTAAGTGGTGATTCGGCATGATTTTGTGGCCACTCCAACCGCTGGATAAGTGTTGGTTTATGTGTCTTGAATTCTGGGTTAATCAGATTGGTTCATTGGGTTTGGCCTATGACTAGGTGGGTAATTTGGTAATTGTACCAAGGCTTCGTTGGGCCCAAAAAAGTGGAGATTATATATTGATGTAATCTGTAATCCTAGATTCTATAAAAGAGTCAGAGTTAGAGTTAGAGCTCTCTCCATGAGTACCCAGAGTCTTCCAAATCACGTGTAGCTTAATGGTGGAAAGTGTTCTTTCTAGTGGACGTATGCGAGTTTGCCGAACCACGTAAATTTTCGTGTCTGATTTTCTCAATCTTGTGTGGTTTGATTGAACATTTGATCGTTGTTGTTCACGCTTTCACATACATGCTTACAACAAGTGCTGTCAAGAGACCCAACAATAAGCAAATCTCATTCATCCATTCTTCATTTCATGGCTAATAGAAGAGAATCATGAGCCAGGGGCTTTAGAAATAGCTCTTGGTATGTCAATTAAAATAATGATCCTTTATTATTCTTATCCATCCAACATCATATTATTGTAGAAAGGGAAGATTTGATTAAAGAAAAACAGAAGGGCACAAAACAACTAGGGTGTAACGGTTCGGTAAACCATATATTTGGAAATAACGTTAATTGAACTGTGATTAAGATTTCGATTAAAAAAGCCGTAACTGTAATCAGATACGGAAAAAACCGTTAAAAACCAAACCAGCGTTAACGTTAAAAACCGTAACTGAACCATCTTGTAAAAACCGTTAAAAATCGTTTTGTCCAGTTAAAGACTGTTAAAACCAGAAAAAGATCGTATACTTAAGTTAGAATTATATACATTTTCATTTAGGCCTTTAGGTTTTTTTAATTTAGTATAACCGTTATGACCAAATTAAAATGATCTCCAAGTGAGAAACACTCTACCGATCTGTTTTGACCAATAGCAAGTACTGATATATTCTCTCTCTCTCTCTCAAAAAAGAAAAAAAAAGAAAAGAGGTATCAAGAAAAGAATGACAAAACCCAAATGAGGCAAATTAGTCATAGAAACAAGTTTGAGAGAATAGCTAATATAAAGGAAGTGATTATTGATTATTCCTCATGTTTTACATTTGCAGCAATATTTCACTGAGCAGTTTGCTTAAATCATAAACTGAAATGGAAATTATTTTAAGTAGAAGAAATCAAGTCATTCAATTTTTTTAAATAATCAAGTATACACTTTTTTATATGTGCTCCCCCTCAAAATTTTATTACTATATAAAGTGGGTCGCCCCGATAGGGATGTGACGGAGGAATTTGGAATGTTGAATTGAAAGCTGGACGTGCCGAAAGGGTTATAGGAAAAATTTTATCTAAAAAATGGAGAAAGGACTGAACGTGGTACACGTACGAGACTTATGCAGCCGTAAAATTTTATCTGGGCCATTCAAGTTCAATGCATGAAGCTCTCTGGACTTTGAACATTTCACGTACACGTGGTGAGAATATCTTAGCAGAGTCTACATGAAAACCTCACTGGAGATAGACGTTGGAGAGATGAAGTAACAACTGAGGGAAGATAAAGAGATAGAGCTGAAATGTTCCGTCATTCAACACACTTAAAAAATCTTATAGAGAGCCATTTTGGACGCTATCCAAAGGGAGTTTACAACAGATAATGTGCTGTGAAAACTGAATGAGAGGGAAAGTGAGGAATACATGTCTTTTCAGTTGGTTCGCACTAAAGAAAATCAGGCCCAATATATAAGAGCTCTCCTCTCTCCTTCTATCGATCACTGTTTGTTGGCGATATTCTTCTCTTCTTCCAAGAAACCCCAGTAGCATCAAGGCTATTAAAGAATCTTGAACTCCTATCAATTAGCAGCTGGTCAACAACTTCAATATGGGAAAGAGTTAGGGATGTGAAATGGGCCGGGCCGGGTCCAGCCGTGCTGGGCCGAGGAGGCTGGGCCCGTTGGCCAGGCCCGCTGGCACGTGGGCTGGAGGCCACCCAGCCCGCCAGGCCACGGGGATTGGCCACCAGCCAGCCCACAGCAGGCCACACCAACGTCCAATTCCCTTTTTTTTTGAAAAAAGTCCATTTAACCCCCTCACCACCACCCAAAAAAAAAAAAAAAAAAAAAAAAAAAACAGCCATAAAAACGGTTATATAAGGTGTATTTTGTGTCATTTTCCATTTTACAAAGTCTATGAATACCTTAAACCCTCTCATTCTCATTCCTCACAAATTTACACAACTCTCTCATTCTCTTTATACATTCTCTAGCTCTCCTCAAAGCATTCAACTCTTCCACTCTCTCAAGAAGTTTTTGGAGGGCAAAAGATCAAGTCATCAAGAGATAAGATTAAAGGGGCCTTCAAAGATTTAGAGGTATTTATATTATTTAAATTTGATATTCATATATATAAGTTTAATATATATTATATTATATTAATATTAACTCTCACTGTCTCCCCTTTCTTATATTAATTATCACAAAAGAAGGCTACTAGCCTATTACTATTATTTATAAAATTATATTTTTTGAAATATGGCTAGAAGATTTCCAACAGAATCTTTCTTCCGTTAATTTTTAGAGGTAGAAGGAAATTTTATTGAGTTACAAGATGAAGTAGGTGATTTACCACCCTCCTTTCCTCAGAGTTCCCGTAAACCAAGTAAGAGGAATAGAACTTCAGTAGTTTGGATATATTTACAAGGTTTGATTGTTATTGATAATGGGAAAAAAAGTTGAAAAGGTAAAATGCAAATTTTGTAAGTAAGATTTATGGGTGCCAGTCAAAATCGGGTTCCGGCCATTTTGATTAAGACATATGCAAAAATGTTTAGCCTTACATAAGCCGCGGATGCCAGGGACTGGGGGGCCTGGTACACAAACCCAAATTTCTACTACTCGTGGTGGTGGTAGTAGTAGTAGCAGTTTGGGTCTTTTTTCTTTTAATGCACAAAGTTGGTAGACAATGCCTTGTTAAAATAATTGTCTTATCCGAATTACCATTTTATCTTGTTAAAATGAGTTTTTTTAATAATGGGTCCAGAAATACTGTCAACACACGATTTTCTACAGTATTTCAGAAATACAGCCAGAAATGATGCTATAGACTTTGGAAGGGAAGAGAAAACAACACATAAAAAATTACCTTGTAAAAATTCTGGTAGAATAACCATAACACAGATATGCCGGACATCTAAAGGAATGACCGTTTTCTTTGTATTACTTGGTACATAACATAGTTCAAAATGGATTAATGATAAACGTATAATTAGTTTAGCAGTCTTGATGGTCACACAATGGCACTAGAATAAGTATTTATTATTTTGAAAAAACTAGATGAATATAATATTAAAGAAAATTTATCTATACTTTAGATAATGCCAGTAATAATACAGTGGTTATTGAATTATGAGAAATGCAGATGTTCACTTACGATTTTATAGATTAGCTCTATCTTTAAAATAGATGTGTAGAGCACATCATAAATCTCATTGGCAAGGTTGGTTTAAAGTATATTGTAAGTTTCAGCGGATGCTATTAAAGAACTTGTTAGATTTATTCACTTCGGCACAGAGAAGAATTGTATGTCCCAATATGTGTGAGGCAAGGCATATCAGCTATTAAATGCCTAAGAAGGTAGAACATAGATGGAATTCTATGTATGATTTGTTAAAACAAGGCCTTGACCGGAAAAACTATTTTTAATGATGTTGTGCTTTTCAATGTACAACATTTTGATGATTTAGTGATGAACATTGGGAGTTATGTGCCATATAAGGAGATTATTAGAAGCTTTTTATACTTCAACATTATTTTTTTCCGGATATATTAAATCCCACGTCTAATGAAGCTTTTAATGAAGATTTTTTAAAATTACTTTACAGTTCACTAGATTTCGAGATCATTTTTACTGAGTAACACTATTGAAAACATGGAAGAAAAATTTTAATAAATATTGGAAAGAGCTCCAATGATATTTTCTTTAGCTGCGTATTTGATCTAAGTTATAAAAGTTAAGTGTGTACAGTTTTTTATTGATGGAATAAATAAAATGTGAATTATATATATTTTAAATATTTTTCCATGTTAGGGAAATTTAACAAGCACTTTTTTCAAATTTTATTGTGAGCAAATGGGTACAACTGGGCTTAGTTAGGCATTCAGAAGTCCAGTAAAACAGGTGGTTTGGTGAATGGGATGTGTGGTATTCTTCCCTGTCTATGGCAGGCATCCAGCCTCAAGCTCAAGACTCAGTGACGGAGTTATCGTCGTATCTTGACGTCCGTGTAATATGGGGTATAGACTGCATCTAGAGTTTGACCATTTTAAGCTTGTTGGAAGCAACAAGAAAGCGTTTATCCGGTGTTGGCGCCATGGCTCGTGGATCTATTGATTATTCCAAAGTCTTCTGTACATCAGAATAGGCTTTTAGTGCAGGTGACGTGTGGTGGATGACAAAAGAACCATCTGACTGAAGAAATGGTGGAGTGTTGTGTTTGCCGACGAGACCTGGTATTTGGCAGAATAGAGGAAGCAAGAGTTGACATCAATGGAAGATTGTGATCTAAACAGAATACATTAGTGGACTACACATCTATTTTTTACTTTTCCCTTCATTGTAATTTTTAATTTATAAGTTTTTCATTTTTTTATTTTTATTTTCTAAAAAATTATAGGTTTTGAAGGTATCCTATTTAGAAACGCTTCAAGAAGTAGATCCAACGGTTCTCTCTTGTCAATGGAGTACGGTCGAGTTTGACCGATCACTTAAAAATATATCTTTTGTCATTCTCTCCGTGATTGTGTATTTGCGTTCTTTTTTTTTTTTTTTTAATATTGAAAAAAAAAGCAGGCCCAACCGGCCCGGCAAGGCAACAACCCACTCCAACCCGGCCCATCTGGGCCATGCCAGAGTCGTTGACATCCCTGAGAAAGAGTAAGGTTCTTTTGGGAATAGCAGACAGTCGTTCAAAATAATTAGGACCTCGAGAAGTCTCGGTATTTCTCAAGCTCTTTTTCCAGTGGTAATAATCTAGGTGTCCTCTCTTCATTGGCAGTCCCTAAAGCTCTCTATTTAGAATCTAAAGGCCTCCTTCAGGGCGAGGCTGGTTGTTGGAAATGCAAGATGCTCTCTTTTCTAGTAGGAGTGGTCCTGGTTAAGCACGCCTTCAAAGCCTTCCTAGGTGGCATATGCTCCTTGTTCTGTTTGTTCCCATCTCGATTCGATTTGCAATTCTTAGAGAAATGGATGAGGAATTTCCTGATGGTCTGGTGATCTTTACAAGCTAAGAGAAGTTCATAAAGTTGGTGTTCCGTTTGTCTCCCAAGTTAGAAGGCGGCATGGGTTTCGTAGAATTTCAGGACCTAATCAAAGCTAGTAAGGTTAAATTAGGCTGGGCTATCCTTTCTTCCTCCTCTCTATATGGGCTTCATGGTTCAAGAGCAAAATACTTTAGAGGGTTTTTCTCCTTGGCACCGACTAGCTCTTTAGTCATCGAGGCTCCTTGTATTTTGGAAGCATATTAAGAGGTTTTCTCACCATCTTGTTTCAAACAGCCACTGGCAGCTGGGAGATGGGAGAAATACTAGTTTTGCACGATAAATGGCATGGTCCCCTCTCCATAGCTTACCAATTGTCCGGGCGTTTTCCTCCCTAGACTGATTCAGTGAAGGTATCTTTTCAAACCCCCAGCTGATTACATCTAAGATCTCCACAGTGGGTGGTTCCTTCTCCTCCCTCTCTTCTGATAGACTTCTCTCTCTCTCTGTCTCTCTAATGTTCCTAGATAAGTTGGTCTGGTCGAGCACCACTCTAACCATCTCTCTTTCTATGTTGCTTTGGATTCAACTAGATCCAGGGGTCTTCCAGAGATGTTGGGCTAAGTTGCTTGGAAAAGTCTCCTAAGCCCTTCATTGCTTGCTCTGCTTGGAAGTTGTTCCATAAAAACTCCGTACAACGATTGGGGTGCAATCCATTGGGGGCCGACTGGCTTCTTCTTGTACCTCTGTGGTAAGCACCAAGATAGTCTATAGCCTCTTATTCCTCTGCCCTTTGCTTGAGCTTCTGGGACTGGTTTCAGCTTATAAGGTAATTTTCAGAGCCACAAAATCGGTAGTCAATGCTTCTTCTCTATTGGAACTCTCTCTCAGCTAGTTCTTGGCTTCTAAAGATTAAAAAGGGTCTTGGTGCTCTATTTCTTGGTGGTCTATTTAGCTTGTGGAAAGGTTAAGAATCTCCTCTCTGTTTCATTGGTATGGAGCCTTTCAAGAAATGGTTTCTAATTTCTTCTTGCAAAGGCTTCCCAAGCTCTTAGTAAAAATGTCTTCATCTTTCTCTAGCTCCTTTAGATTCTTTCTTAGCCTTATGTGTCCAATGACTTATTCTGTTTGCCTAGTTTGTGAATAGTTGGGCTGTTGTGGTTTTTCTGTTGGTTTTTCCCTTTGGTTGTATCTCCTTTTTTCCTTCCTTTTCAATTCATTTTTGCAAGTTAGCAAAAAAAAAAAAAAAAAAAAAAAAAAAAAAAAAAGAAAAGAAAAAAAAAAAGAAACATGTCTTTTCAGTTAGAAACCATTACACTAACCTATAACTAATTTTAACTACTCAGTGTCAGCGAACAGAAACTGTTCTAGATAAGCAGGGCCATTAACTGATCACTTAACTGTCAGTTACGATGTTCTTTATCAATAGTCTGAACCTTTTTAGGGAAATTATCTTAATTTTTAGACTATATTGAATATTTGATACTATTCAGGATTGGAGACGTAGGAAATAAGTTTGAATTATAAAGAAGTTTACGTTTAGTTTTATATATGTTTTATCTTCTTCTCTCCTATATAAATTGGGCTGTTTTACATTGAAGATATAGTGCATTTTTATCAAATGTAGTTCCCCAAATTAAAAAATAAAATGGTTACAGCTTTGTTGGAGTTTCCATAACACATATATTTGTGTTACATTGGGATTGTTGGGATGTTCTCCTATAAGTATACTAGACTACGACTATATAAATGCTCACATGTAGTCCTGCTCTTGAGGCCCACTTAGATGCCTATTTATTAGTGGGATTGGGGTTCTTGGAAAGGTCTCTTGATAAGGGTCAAGATCAGTCCAGCCAAATCATCCTAGGCGCCCTCGATTTAATAGCATTAAAGTTTAGTGGTCTTTCCACCCATAGATTTCTTAGAAATTGAATCCAATGGTGGATAAGAGTGTGAAAGGGCCTACATTGATCGAGGAAGGGTCCAGTGAGATCCTCATAGCTGGATTGTATATGGTGTTGCTCGTAGGAAAACATTTCTCTGGCATTCTTGTTACAAGGAAATTTGCTTCCGTGCAGAAAAAGTAATGTACTAAACAAAAAATTTGTAATGTGAAAATTATGTCAATGAATCATTCGTGTTATATGAATATGCCCTTAGTGACGAAGTCTAGATTTTTCTAGCCAACACTGAGATGATGGGATACTACTTTTATGATGATGGTGGAGCTGATGTAGTTTTATAGTAACAATTTTGGCAAGTACGATCCACTAATACCACACATATCATAA
>QPKB01000678.1:0-22452 GCA_003546025.1 Camphora micrantha
TCCCAGCTGGAGCCAGCTTTCTATGGAATCCCTAGTGGTCCCCACGCTGGCCCAAGTTATTGGAAAGATACTAATCCTACTAGAACTCTAAGATGAAGGAATTAGGAAGTTACTATTTCTATTTGAAGTGGGACTTCTAATAGTGGTAATAGTAATGTTACTAATTTGTGTGGAAGTAAGACTTCTATTTCAATTAGTACAAGAGAAGGAGGTTGCTTAATGCTATATAAAAGGAGTAACGAAGGGGCTGGGACATACACCCAGCCCCCTTCGTGCAAGAGTTGGACATACCTCTCTTCCTCTTCTAGTTCTCTTCAACTTTCCTTCAGAGCTTCTAGTTGCTTTCTTTAGGAGATCCCACCCATCTCCTTTAGAGAAGAGATCCGGTACGGGTCGTAGCGTGGAAGACTAAGAGGTCTTGGAGATCTAAAGTAGTTTCCTTCTCCATTAGAGCACAGCCGGGCAGCAAAGATATAATCTGCTTCTCTAATCTTTTGTAGATTATTTTGCATGGTGTTGCTTGTATTATTGTTGTACATGGTATATGAGTATGAGGGACTGCATCCTGGATATGGTTAATGGCCTTATGGGCGTTTGATCCCTACGTCAAGTGGGTCAAAAGCTTTGAAATCGCATCCACGAAGCCCACCTATTTCCAACACCCGCGTCCGAAACGGCTGCAGCCTCAACTTCGTGCGCGTCGTACGAAACTCTTGTACGAGAGCACAATCTATTTGGCTCTACGAAGTGGTTGACTCTACACTGTGTTTCATGCGGCTCTCGGTCCGAATGCTCCCTCTAGAAAAATCGGGGATCCCGTTGTTGTCTAACGGGGGTTTCGAGTGTCGTACTTTATGCTCACGTCTCGAAATCGATTTGAAGGGATTCTCGGTTGAGATGCGCGTTTGAGGTTATTTCGAACTCTTCGTCGGTTGAAAATGGGTTTCGGGCGAATCTTGGGTTTGGTAAACAGTTCAGGGAGTCTTGCTTCAGAAACGGCTCCGGCTCGAACTTCGTGCGCGTCGTACGGAAGTTCTGTACTTGAGCACAATCTATTAGGCTCTACGAAATTGTTGACTCCACTCTGTGTTTCATGCGACTCTCTGTCCGAATACTCCCTCATAAAAAAATCCGGGGTCGCGTTTTTCTCTAACGGGGGTTTCGGGTGTCGTACTCTAGTCGTACGCCTCGAAATCCATTCGAAGGGATTCTAGGCTGAGATGCGCGCTTTAGGTTATTTGGAGCTTCTTTTCGGTTGACAACTGGTTTCGGGCGAATCTTGGGTTTGGTAAACACTTCTGAGAGTCCTGCTGTTGGACTGTATGGACTCAATCCATCAGATGATGTAATAAATTGATTAATTTCTTTATTTATCAATAATATCATGTTTTCCTTTCATGAGATGAATGGTGTTTTACAACTTAATACACATGACCAATACATATGACATAAACGGTTCATGAGATGAGCCGGGTCCCATTAGTATATTAGATGTGATATATGCGTATGGATGAGATCCACGCACGGGAGACATTTGTCACAAGTCTCATACTCAAACATCTTCACAACCGGTGATGAGACTGGGCATCTCATCCGATAAGGCTGCAGCGCTTCGTTCACTAAAAGATAGTGTGGTTTGTCTCGATCATCAGAATGTAAGATTCTGGATCACGGTGCTGGTACACTGGATGTATTGAAGGACCATGAGAAGCACCTTATGGAATACTGTCTCGAGTTTAAGGTTTGCTCTCGTAATTCCCTAGCAATAGGCTCTCAATCCTGAGACATTGATGAACGCGAGTTTCTATCTATTCACTTGCTTTGAGTCACCAATGAGTGAGGCCAACTGTAGGTCAACACCTCGGTGTCTTGGGTAGTGGTAGTAGGACTGTGGGAACATCCAATGGTCAAGATGGAATCTATCTACATTATCCCCTTGTGCCAATTTATGGATTTATCATTAGTAAGTGCGCACCCATCTCGATTAAGAGTTAATTGGTGTGTGTACTGATGATCACTGTGATTAATTGGGGCTCAAGGATAATAAGATGTGGATTTAAATTGGTGGGACAGTTTTAGTCCAGTTAATCCATGGATATTGACAGAGGGGCTTACTTGTGGCAATCGGGAAGTCTAGGGTCTTCATTGTAATTTATTCCTAAGACTGGAGTGCAATTGCATTTTTATATAGTAGTGGTGTCATTTGCAATTAACTGTGGGCCCGGATTGCACATGAGATGTGGGGTCACGGTGTCCCAGCTGGAGCCAGCTTTCTATGGAATCCCTAGTGGTCCCCACGCTGGCCCAAGTTATTGGAAAGATACTAATCCTACTAGAACTCTAAGATGAAGGAATTAGGAAGTTACTATTTCTATTTGAAGTGGGACTTCTAATAGTGGTAATAGTAATGTTACTAATTTGTGTGGAAGTAAGACTTCTATTTCAATTAGTACAAGAGAAGGAGGTTGCTTAATGCTATATAAAAGGAGTAACGAAGGGGCTGGGACATACACCCAGCCCCCTTCGTGCAAGAGTTGGACATACCTCTCTTCCTCTTCTAGTTCTCTTCAACTTTCCTTCAGAGCTTCTAGTTGCTTTCTTTAGGAGATCCCACCCATCTCCTTTAGAGAAGAGATCCGGTACGGGTCGTAGCGTGGAAGACTAAGAGGTCTTGGAGATCTAAAGTAGTTTCCTTCTCCATTAGAGCACAGCCGGGCAGCAAAGATATAATCTGCTTCTCTAATCTTTTGTAGATTATTTTGCATGGTGTTGCTTGTATTATTGTTGTACATGGTATATGAGTATGAGGGACTGCATCCTGGATATGGTTAATGGCCTTATGGGCGTTTGATCCCTACGTCAAGTGGGTCAAAAGCTTTGAAATCGCATCCACGAAGCCCACCTATTTCCAACACCCGCGTCCGAAACGGCTGCAGCCTCAACTTCGTGCGCGTCGTACGAAACTCTTGTACGAGAGCACAATCTATTTGGCTCTACGAAGTGGTTGACTCTACACTGTGTTTCATGCGGCTCTCGGTCCGAATGCTCCCTCTAGAAAAATCGGGGATCCCGTTGTTGTCTAACGGGGGTTTCGAGTGTCGTACTTTATGCTCACGTCTCGAAATCGATTTGAAGGGATTCTCGGTTGAGATGCGCGTTTGAGGTTATTTCGAACTCTTCGTCGGTTGAAAATGGGTTTCGGGCGAATCTTGGGTTTGGTAAACAGTTCAGGGAGTCTTGCTTCAGAAACGGCTCCGGCTCGAACTTCGTGCGCGTCGTACGGAAGTTCTGTACTTGAGCACAATCTATTAGGCTCTACGAAATTGTTGACTCCACTCTGTGTTTCATGCGACTCTCTGTCCGAATACTCCCTCATAAAAAAATCCGGGGTCGCGTTTTTCTCTAACGGGGGTTTCGGGTGTCGTACTCTAGTCGTACGCCTCGAAATCCATTCGAAGGGATTCTAGGCTGAGATGCGCGCTTTAGGTTATTTGGAGCTTCTTTTCGGTTGACAACTGGTTTCGGGCGAATCTTGGGTTTGGTAAACACTTCTGAGAGTCCTGCTGTTGGACTGTATGGACTCAATCCATCAGATGATGTAATAAATTGATTAATTTCTTTATTTATCAATAATATCATGTTTTCCTTTCATGAGATGAATGGTGTTTTACAACTTAATACACATGACCAATACATATGACATAAATGGTTCATGAGATGAGCCGGGTCCCATTAGTATATTAGATGTGATATATGCGTATGGATGAGATCCACGCACGGGAGACATTTGTCACAAGTCTTATACTTAAACATCTTCACAACCGGTGATGAGACTGGGCATCTCATCCGATAAGGTTGCAGCGCTTCGTTCACTAAAAGATAGTGTGGTTTGTCTCGATCATCAGAATGTAAGATTCTGGATCACGGTGCTGGTACACTGGATGTATTGAAGGACCATGAGAAGCACCTTATGGAATACTGTCTCGAGTTTAAGGTTTGCTCTCGTAATTCCCTAGCAATAGGCTCTCAATCCTGAGACATTGATGAACGCGAGTTTCTATCTATTCACTTGCTTTGAGTCACCAATGAGTGAGGCCAACTGTAGGTCAACACCTCGGTGTCTTGGGTAGTGGTAGTAGGACTGTGGGAACATCCAATGGTCGAGATGGAATCTATCTACATTATCCCCTTGTGCCAATTTATGGATTTATCATTAGTAAGTGCGCACCCATCTCGATTAAGAGTTAATTGGTGTGTACTGATGATCACTGTGATTAATTGGGGCTCAAGGATAATAAGATGTGGATTTAAATTGGTGGGACAGTTTTAGTCCAGTTAATCCATGGATATTGACAGAGGGGCTTACTTGTGGCAATCGGGAAGTCTAGGGTCTTCATTGTAATTTATTCCTAAGACTGGAGTGCAATTGCATTTATATAGTGGTGTTATTTGCAATTAACTGTGGGCCCGGATTGCACATGAGATGTGGGGTCACGGTGTCCCAGCTGGAGCCAGCTTTCTATGGAATCCCTAGTGGTCCCCACGCTGGCCCAAGTTATTGGAAAGATACTAATCCTACTAGAACTCTAAGATGAAGGAATTAGGAAGTTACTATTTCTATTTGAAGTGGGACTTCTAATAGTGGTAATAGTAATGTTACTAATTTGTGTGGAAGTAAGACTTCTATTTCAATTAGTACAAGAGAAGGAGGTTGCTTAATGCTATATAAAAGGAGTAACGAAGGGGCTGGGACATACACAACCTTGGAATTCACGCCCAGCCCCCTTCGTGCAAGAGTTGCACATACCTCTCTTCCTCTTCTAGTTCTCTTCAACTTTCCTTCAGAGCTTCTAGTTGCTTTCTTTAGGAGATCCCACCCATCTCCTTTAGAGAAGAGATCCGGTACGGGTCGTAGCGTGGAAGACTAAGAGGTCTTGGAGATCTAAAGTAGTTTCCTTCTCCATTAGAGCACAGCCGGGCAGCAAAGATATAATCTGCTTCTCTAATCTTTTGTAGATTATTTTGCATGGTGTTGCTTGTATTATTGTTGTACATGGTATATGAGTATGAGGGACTGCATCCTGGATATGGTTAATGGCCTTATGGGCGTTTGATCCCTACGTCAAGTGGGTCAAAAGCTTTGAAATCGCATCCACGAAGCCCACCTATTTCCAACACCCGCGTCCGAAACGGCTGCAGCCTCAACTTCGTGCGCGTCGTACGAAACTCTTGTACGAGAGCACAATCTATTTGGCTCTACGAAGTGGTTGACTCTACACTGTGTTTCATGCGGCTCTCGGTCCGAATGCTCCCTCTAGAAAAATCGGGGATCCCGTTGTTGTCTAACGGGGGTTTCGAGTGTCGTACTTTATGCTCACGTCTCGAAATCGATTTGAAGGGATTCTCGGTTGAGATGCGCGTTTGAGGTTATTTCGAACTCTTCGTCGGTTGAAAATGGGTTTCGGGCGAATCTTGGGTTTGGTAAACAGTTCAGGGAGTCTTGCTTCAGAAACGGCTCCGGCTCGAACTTCGTGCGCGTCGTACGGAAGTTCTGTACTTGAGCACAATCTATTAGGCTCTACGAAATTGTTGACTCCACTCTGTGTTTCATGCGACTCTCTGTCCGAATACTCCCTCATAAAAAAATCCGGGGTCGCGTTTTTCTCTAACGGGGGTTTCGGGTGTCGTACTCTAGTCGTACGCCTCGAAATCCATTCGAAGGGATTCTAGGCTGAGATGCGCGCTTTAGGTTATTTGGAGCTTCTTTTCGGTTGACAACTGGTTTCGGGCGAATCTTGGGTTTGGTAAACACTTCTGAGAGTCCTGCTGTTGGACTGTATGGACTCAATCCATCAGATGATGTAATAAATTGATTAATTTCTTTATTTATCAATAATATCATGTTTTCCTTTCATGAGATGAATGGTGTTTTACAACTTAATACACATGACCAATACATATGACATAAATGGTTCATGAGATGAGCCGGGTCCCATTAGTATATTAGATGTGATATATGCGTATGGATGAGATCCACGCACGGGAGACATTTGTCACAAGTCTTATACTCAAACATCTTCACAACCGGTGATGAGACTGGGCATCTCATCCGATAAGGTTGCAGCGCTTCGTTCACTAAAAGATAGTGTGGTTTGTCTCGATCATCAGAATGTAAGATTCTGGATCACGGTGCTGGTACACTGGATGTATTGAAGGACCATGAGAAGCACCTTATGGAATACTGTCTCGAGTTTAAGGTTTGCTCTCGTAATTCCCTAGCAATAGGCTCTCAATCCTGAGACATTGATGAACGCGAGTTTCTATCTATTCACTTGCTTTGAGTCACCAATGAGTGAGGCCAACTGTAGGTCAACACCTCGGTGTCTTGGGTAGTGGTAGTAGGACTGTGGGAACATCCAATGGTCAAGATGGAATCTATCTACATTATCCCCTTGTGCCAATTTATGGATTTATCATTAGTAAGTGCGCACCCATCTCGATTAAGAGTTAATTGGTGTGTACTGATGATCACTGTGATTAATTGGGGCTCAAGGATAATAAGATGTGGATTTAAATTGGTGGGACAGTTTTAGTCCAGTTAATCCATGGATATTGACAGAGGGGCTTACTTGTGGCAATCGGGAAGTCTAGGGTCTTCATTGTAATTTATTCCTAAGACTGGAGTGCAATTGCATTTATATAGTGGTGTTATTTGCAATTAACTGTGGGCCCGGATTGCACATGAGATGTGGGGTCACGGTGTCCCAGCTGGAGCCAGCTTTCTATGGAATCCCTAGTGGTCCCCACGCTGGCCCAAGTTATTGGAAAGATACTAATCCTACTAGAACTCTAAGATGAAGGAATTTAGGAAGTTACTATTTCTATTTGAAGTGGGACTTCTAATAGTGGTAATAGTAATGTTACTAATTTGTGTGGAAGTAAGACTTCTATTTCAATTAGTACAAGAGAAGGAGGTTGCTTAATGCTATATAAAAGGAGTAACGAAGGGGCTGGGACATACACCCAGCCCCCTTCGTGCAAGAGTTGGACATACTCTCTCTTCCTCTTCTAGTTCTCTTCAACTTTCCTTCAGAGCTTCTAGTTGCTTTCTTTAGGAGATCCCACCCATCTCCTTTAGAGAAGAGATCCGGTACGGGTCGTAGCGTGGAAGACTAAGAGGTCTTGGAGATCTAAAGTAGTAGTTTCCTTCTCCATTAGAGCACAGCCGGGCAGCAAAGATATAATCTGCTTCTCTAATCTTTTGTAGATTATTTTTGCATGGTGTTGCTTGTATTATTGTTGTACATGGTATATGAGTATGAGGGACTGCATCCTGGATATGGTTAATGGCCTTATGGGCGTTTGATCCCTACGTCAAGTGGGTCAAAAGCTTTGAAATCGCATCCACGAAGC
The DNA here is from genome assembly GCA_003546025.1 of Camphora micrantha. Taxonomy (NCBI): domain Eukaryota; kingdom Viridiplantae; phylum Streptophyta; class Magnoliopsida; order Laurales; family Lauraceae; genus Camphora; species Camphora micrantha. Next base: position 7,414 of record QPKB01000678.1, read on the forward strand.
CCACCTATTTCCAACACCCGCGTCCGAAACGGCTGCAGCCTCAACTTCGTGCGCGTCGTACGAAACTCTTGTACGAGAGCACAATCTATTTGGCTCTACGAAGTGGTTGACTCTACACTGTGTTTCATGCGGCTCTCGGTCCGAATGCTCCCTCTAGAAAAATCGGGGATCCCGTTGTTGTCTAACGGGGGTTTCGAGTGTCGTACTTTATGCTCACGTCTCGAAATCGATTTGAAGGGATTCTCGGTTGAGATGCGCGTTTGAGGTTATTTCGAACTCTTCGTCGGTTGAAAATGGGTTTCGGGCGAATCTTGGGTTTGGTAAACAGTTCAGGGAGTCTGCTTCAGAAACGGCTCCGGCTCGAACTTCGTGCGCGTCGTACGGAAGTTCTGTACTTGAGCACAATCTATTAGGCTCTACGAAATTGTTGACTCCACTCTGTGTTTCATGCGACTCTCTGTCCGAATACTCCCTCATAAAAAAATCCGGGGTCGCGTTTTTTCTCTAACGGGGGTTTCGGGTGTCGTACTCTAGTCGTACGCCTCGAAATCCATTCGAAGGGATTCTAGGCTGAGATGCGCGCTTTAGGTTATTTGGAGCTTCTTTTCGGTTGACAACTGGTTTCGGGCGAATCTTGGGTTTGGTAAACACTTCTGAGAGTCCTGCTGTTGGACTGTATGGACTCAATCCATCAGATGATGTAATAAATTGATTAATTTCTTTATTTATCAATAATATCATGTTTTCCTTTCATGAGATGAATGGTGTTTTACAACTTAATACACATGACCAATACATATGACATAAATGGTTCATGAGATGAGCCGGGTCCCATTAGTATATTAGATGTGATATATGCGTATGGATGAGATCCACGCACGGGAGACATTTGTCACAAGTCTTATACTCAAACATCTTCACAACCGGTGATGAGACTGGGCATCTCATTCCGATAAGGTTGCAGCGCTTCGTTCACTAAAAGATAGTGTGGTTTGTCTCGATCATCAGAATGTAAGATTCTGGATCACGGTGCTGGTACACTGGATGTATTGAAGGACCATGAGAAGCACCTTATGGAATACTGTCTCGAGTTTAAGGTTTGCTCTCGTAATTCCCTAGCAATAGGCTCTCAATCCTGAGACATTGATGAACGCGAGTTTCTATCTATTCACTTGCTTTGAGTCACCAATGAGTGAGGCCAACTGTAGGTCAACACCTCGGTGTCTTGGGTAGTGGTAGTAGGACTGTGGGAACATCCAATGGTCAAGATGGAATCTATCTACATTATCCCCTTGTGCCAATTTATGGATTTATCATTAGTAAGTGCGCACCCATCTCGATTAAGAGTTAATTGGTGTGTACTGATGATCACTGTGATTAATTGGGGCTCAAGGATAATAAGATGTGGATTTAAATTGGTGGGACAGTTTTAGTCCAGTTAATCCATGGATATTGATAGAGGGGCTTACTTGTGGCAATCGGGAAGTCTAGGGTCCTCATTGTAATTTATTCCTAAGACTGGAGTGCAATTGCATTTATATAGTGGTGTTATTTGCAATTAACTGTGGGCCCGGATTGCACATGAGATGTGGGGTCACGGTGTCCCAGTTGGAGCCAGCTTTCTATGGAATCCCTAGTGGTCCCCACGCTGGCCCAAGTTATTGGAAAGATACTAATCCTACTAGAACTCTAAGATGAAGGAATTAGGAAGTTACTATTTCTATTTGAAGTGGGACTTCTAATAGTGGTAATAGTAATGTTACTAATTTGTGTGGAAGTAAGACTTCTATTTCAGTTAGTACAAGAGAAGGAGGTTGCTTAATGCTATATAAAAGGAGTAACGAAGGGGCTGGGACATACACAACCTTGGAATTCACGCCCAGCCCCCTTCGTGCAAGAGTTGCACATACCTCTCTTCCTCTTCTAGTTCTCTTCAACTTTCCTTCAGAGCTTCTAGTTGCTTTCTTTAGGAGATCCCACCCATCTCCTTTAGAGAAGAGATCCGGTACGGGTCGTAGCGTGGAAGACTAAGAGGTCTTGGAGATCTAAAGTAGTTTCCTTCTCCATTAGAGCACAGCCGGGCAGCAAAGATATAATCTGCTTCTCTAATCTTTTGTAGATTATTTTGCATGGTGTTGCTTGTATTATTGTTGTACATGGTATATGAGTATGAGGGACTGCATCCTGGATATGGTTAATGGCCTTATGGGCGTTTGATCCCTACGTCAAGTGGGTCAAAAGCTTTGAAATCGCATCCACGAAGCCCACCTATTTCCAACACCCGCGTCCGAAACGGCTGCAGCCTCAACTTCGTGCGCGTCGTACGAAACTCTTGTACGAGAGCACAATCTATTTGGCTCTACGAAGTGGTTGACTCTACACTGTGTTTCATGCGGCTCTCGGTCCGAATGCTCCCTCTAGAAAAATCGGGGATCCCGTTGTTGTCTAACGGGGGTTTCGAGTGTCGTACTTTATGCTCACGTCTCGAAATCGATTTGAAGGGATTCTCGGTTGAGATGCGCGTTTGAGGTTATTTCGAACTCTTCGTCGGTTGAAAATGGGTTTCGGGCGAATCTTGGGTTTGGTAAACAGTTCAGGGAGTCTTGCTTCAGAAACGGCTCCGGCTCGAACTTCGTGCGCGTCGTACGGAAGTTCTGTACTTGAGCACAATCTATTAGGCTCTACGAAATTGTTGACTCCACTCTGTGTTTCATGCGACTCTCTGTCCGAATACTCCCTCATAAAAAAATCCGGGGTCGCGTTTTTCTCTAACGGGGGTTTCGGGTGTCGTACTCTAGTCGTACGCCTCGAAATCCATTCGAAGGGATTCTAGGCTGAGATGCGCGTTTTAGGTTATTTGGAGCTTCTTTTCGGTTGACAACTGGTTTCGGGCGAATCTTGGGTTTGGTAAACACTTCTGAGAGTCCTGCTGTTGGACTGTATGGACTCAATCCATCAGATGATGTAATAAATTGATTAATTTCTTTATTTATCAATAATATCATGTTTTCCTTTCATGAGATGAATGGTGTTTTACAACTTAATACACATGACCAATACATATGACATAAATGGTTCATGAGATGAGCCGGGTCCCATTAGTATATTAGATGTGATATATGCGTATGGATGAGATCCACGCACGGGAGACATTTGTCACAAATCTTATACTTAAACATCTTCACAACCGGTGATGAGACTGGGCATCTCATCCGATAAGGTTGCAGCGCTTCGTTCACTAAAAGATAGTGTGGTTTGTCTCGATCATCAGAATGTAAGACTCTGGATCACGGTGCTGGTACATTGGATGCGTTGAAGGACCATGAGAAGCACCTTATGGAATACTGTCTCGAGTTTAAGGTTTGCTCTCGTAATTCCCTAGCAATAGGCTCTCAATCCTGAGACATTGATGAACTCAAGTTTCTATCTATTCATTTGCTTTGAGTCACCAATGAGTGAGGCCAAACTGTAGGTCAACACCTCGGTGTCTTGGGTACGTGGCAGTAGGACTGTGGGAACATCCAATGGTCAAGATGGAATCTATCTACATTATCCCCTTGTGCCAATTAATGGATTTATCATTAGTAAGTGCGCACCCATCTCGATTAAGAGTTAATTGGAGTGTACTGATGATCACTGTGATTAATTGGGGCCCAAGGATAATAAGATGTGGATTTAAATTGGTGGGACAGTTTTAGTCCAGTTAATCCATGGATATTGATAGAGGGGCTTACTTGCGGCAATCGGGAAGTCTAGGGTCTTCATTGTAATTTATTCCTAAGACTGGAGTGCAATTGCATTTATACAGTGGTGTTATTTGCAATTAACTGTGGGCCCGGATTGCACATGAGATGTGGGGTCACGGTGTCCCAGTTGGAGCCAGCTTTCTATGGAATCCCTAGTGGTCCCCACGCTGGCCCAAGTTATTGGAAAGATACTGATCCTACTAGAACTCTAAGATGAAGGAATTAGGAAGTTACTATTTCTATTTGAAGTGGGACTTCTAATAGTGGTAATAGTAATGTTACTAATTTGTGTGGAAGTAAGACTTCTATTTCAATTAGTACAAGAGAAGGAGGTTGCTTAATGCTATATAAAAGGAGTAACAAAGGGGCTGGGACATACACAGCCTTGGAATTCACGCCCAGCCCCCTTCGTGCAAGAGTTGCACATACCTCTCTTCCTCTTCTAGTTCTCTTCAAGTTTCCTTCAGAGCTTCTAGTTGCTTTCCTTAGGAGATCCCACCCATCTCCTTTAGAGAAGAGATCCGGTACGGGTCATAGCGTGGAAGACTAAGAGGTCTTGGAGATCTAAGGCAGTTTCCTTCTCCATTAGAGCACAACCGGGCAGCAAAGGTATAATCTGCTTCTCTAATCTTTTGTAGATTATTTTGCATGGTGTTGCTCGTATTATTGCTGTACATGGTATATGAGTATGGGGGATTGCATCCTGGATATGGTTAATGGCCTTATGGGCGTTTGATCCCTGCGTCAAGTGGGTCAAAAGTTTTGAAATCGCATCCACGAGGCCCACCTGTTTCCAACACCCGCGTCCGAAACGGCTACAGCCTGAACTTCGTGCGCGTCGTACGAAACTTTTGTACGAGAGCACAATCTATTTGGCTCTACGAAATGGTTGACTCTACACTGTGTTTCATGCGGCTCTCGGTCCGAATGCTCCCTCTAGAAAAATCCGGGATCGCGTTGTTGTCTAACGGGGGTTTCGAGTGTCGTACTTTATGCTTACGTCTCGAAATCCATTTGAAGGGATTCTCGGTTGAGATGCGTGTTTGAGGTTATTTCGAACTCTTTTTCGGTTGAAAACGGGTTTCGGGCGAATCTTGGGTTTGGTAAACAGTTCAGGGAGTCTTGCTTCCGAAACGGCTCCGGCCCGAACTTCGTGCGCGTCGTACGGAACTTCTGTACGAGAGCACAATCTATTAGGCTCTACGGAATTGTTGACTCTACTCTGTGTTTCATGCGCCTCCCTGTCCGAATACTCCCTCTGGAAAAATCCGGGGTCGCGTTTTTCTCTAACGGGGGTTTCGGGTGTCGTACTCTAGTCGTACGCCTCGAAATCCATTTGAAGGGATTCTAGGTTGAGATGCGCGTTTTAGGTTATTTGGAGCATCTTTTCGGTTGACAACTGGTTTCGGGCGGATCTTGGGTTCGGTAAACACTTCTGAGAGTCCTGCTGTTGGATTGTATGGACTCAATCCATCAGATGACGTAATAAATTGATTAATTTCTTTATTTATCAATAATATCATGTTTTCCTTTCATGAGATGAATGGTGTTTTACTACTTAATACACATGACCAATACGTATGACATAAATGGCTCATGAGATGAACCGGGTCCCATTAGTATATTAGATGTGATATATGTGTATGGATGAGATCCACGCACGGGAGACATTTGTCACAAATCTTATACTTAAACATCTGCACAGCCGGTGATGAGACTGGGCATCTCATCCGATAAGGTTGCAGCGCTTCGTTCACTAAAAGATAGTGTGGTTTGTCTCGATCATCGGAATGTAAGACTCTGGATCACGGTGCTGGTACATTGGATGCGTTGAAGGACCATGAGAAGCACCTTATGGAATACTGTCTCGAGTTTAAGGTTTGCTCTCGTAATTCCCTAGCAATAGGCTCTCAATCCTGAGACATTGATGAACTCAAGTTTCTATCTATTCATTTGCTTTGAGTCACCAATGAGTGAGGCCAACTGTAGGTCAACACCTCGGTGTCTTGGGTACGTGGCAGTAGGACTGTGGGAACATCCAATGGTCAAGATGGAATCTATCTACATTATCCCCTTGTGCCAATTAATGGATTTATCATTAGTAAGTGCGCACCCATCTCGATTAAGAGTTAATTGGCGTGTACTGATGATCACTGTGATTAATTGGGGCCCAAGGATAATAAGATGTGGATTTAAATTGGTGGGACAGTTTTAGTCCAGTTAATCCATGGATACTGATAGAGGGGCTTACTTGCGGCAATCGGGAAGTCTAGGGTCTTCATTGTAATTTATTCCTAAGACTGGAGTGCAATTGCATTTATACAGTGGTGTTATTTGCAATTAACTGTGGGCCCGGATTGCACATGAGAGGTGGGGTCACGGTGTCCCAGTTGGAGCCAGCTTTCTATGGAATCCCTAGTGGTCCCCACGCCTGCCCAAGTTATTGGAAAGATACTGATCCTACTAGAACTCTGAGATGAAGGAATTAGGAAGTTACTATTTCTATTTGAAGTGGGACTTCTAATAGTGGTAATAGTAATGTTACTAATTTGTGTGGAAGTAAGACTTCTATTTCAGTTAGTACAAGAGAAGGAGGTTGCTTAATGCTATATAAAAGGAGTAACGAAGGGGCTGGGACATACACAACCTTGGAATTCACGCCCAGCCCCCTTCGTGCAAGAGTTGCACATACCTCTCTTCCTCTTCTAGTTCTCTTCAAGTTTCCTTCAGAGCTTCTAGTTGCTTTCCTTAGGAGATCCCACCCATCTCCTTTAGAGAAGAGATCCGGTACGGGTCATAGCGTGGAAGACTGAGAGGTCTTGGAGATCTAAGGCAGTTTCCTTCTCCATTAGAGCACAACCGGGCAGCAAAGGTATAATCTGCTTCCCTAATCTTTTGTAGATTATCTTGCATGGTGTTGCTCGTATTATTGCTGTACATGGTATATGAGTATGGGGGATTGCATCCTGGATATGGTTAATGGCCTTATGGGCGTTTGATCACTGCGTCAAGTGGGTCAAAAGTTTTGAAATCGCATCCACGAGGCCCACCTGTTTCCAACACCCGCGTCCGAAACGGCTACAGCCTGAACTTCGTGCGCGTCGTACGAAACTTTTGTACGAGAGCACAATCTATTTGGCTCTACGAAATGGCTGACTCTACACTGTGTTTCATGCGGCTCTCGGTCCGAATGCTCCCTCTAGAAAAATCCGGGATCGCGTTGTTGTCTAACGGGGGTTTCGAGTGTCGTACTTTATGCTTACGTCTCGAAATCCATTTGAAGGGATTCTCGGTTGAGATGCGTGTTTGAGGTTATTTCGAACTCTTTTTCGGTTGAAAACGGGTTTCGGGCGAATCTTGGGTTTGGTAAACAGTTCAGGGAGTCTTGCTTCCGAAACGGCTCCGGCCCGAACTTCGTGCGCGTCGTACGGAACTTCTGTACGAGAGCACAATCTATTAGGCTCTACGGAATTGTTGACTCTACTCTGTGTTTCATGCGCCTCCCTGTCCGAATACTCCCTCTGGAAAAATCCGGGGTCGCGTTTTTCTCTAACGGGGGTTTCGGGTGTCGTACTCTAGTCGTACGCCTCGAAATCCATTTGAAGGGATTCTAGGTTGAGATGCGCGTTTTAGGTTATTTGGAGCATCTTTTCGGTTGACAACTGGTTTCGGGCGGATCTTGGGTTCGGTAAACACTTCTGAGAGTCCTGCTGTTGGATTGTATGGACTCAATCCATCAGATGACGTAATAAATTGATTAATTTCTTTATTTATCAATAATATCGTGTTTTCCTTTCTTGAGATGAATGGTGTTTTACTACTTAATACACATGACCAATACGTATGACATAAATGGTTCATGAGATGAACCGGGTCCCATTAGTATATTAGATGTGATATATGTGTATGGATGAGATCCACGCACGGGAGACATTTGTCACAAATCTTATACTTAAACATCTGCACAGCCGGTGATGAGACTGGGCATCTCATCCGATAAGGTTGCAGCGCTTCGTTCACTAAAAGATAGTGTGGTTTGTCTCGATCATCGGAATGTAAGACTCTGGATCACGGTGCTGGTACATTGGATGCGTTGAAGGACCATGAGAAGCACCTTATGGAATACTGTCTCGAGTTTAAGGTTTGCTCTCGTAATTCCCTAGCAATAGGCTCTCAATCCTGAGACATTGATGAACTCAAGTTTCTATCTATTCATTTGCTTTGAGTCACCAATGAGTGAGGCCAACTGTAGGTCAACACCTCGGTGTCTTGGGTACGTGGCAGTAGGACTGTGGGAACATCCAATGGTCAAGATGGAATCTATCTACATTATCCCCTTGTGCCAATTAATGGATTTATCATTAGTAAGTGCGCACCCATCTCGATTAAGAGTTAATTGGCGTGTACTGATGATCACTGTGATTAATTGGGGCCCAAGGATAATAAGATGTGGATTTAAATTGGTGGGACAGTTTTAGTCCAGTTAATCCATGGATACTGATAGAGGGGCTTACTTGCGGCAATCGGGAAGTCTAGGGTCTTCATTGTAATTTATTCCTAAGACTGGAGTGCAATTGCATTTATACAGTGGTGTTATTTGCAATTAACTGTGGGCCCGGATTGCACATGAGAGGTGGGGTCACGGTGTCCCAGTTGGAGCCAGCTTTCTATGGAATCCCTAGTGGTCCCCACGCCTGCCCAAGTTATTGGAAAGATACTGATCCTACTAGAACTCTGAGATGAAGGAATTAGGAAGTTACTATTTCTATTTGAAGTGGGACTTCTAATAGTGGTAATAGTAATGTTACTAATTTGTGTGGAAGTAAGACTTCTATTTCAATTAGTACAAGAGAAGGAGGTTGCTTAATGCTATTAAAGGAGTAACAAAGGGGCTGGGACATACACAGCCTTGGAATTCACGCCCAGCCCCCTTCGTGCAAGAGTTGCACATACCCCTCTTCCTCTTCTAGTTCTCTTCAAGTTTCCTTCAGAGCTTCTAGTTGCTTTCCTTAGGAGATCCCACCCATCTCCTTTAGAGAAGAGATCCGGTACGGGTCATAGCGTGGAAGACTGAGAGGTCTTGGAGATCTAAGGCAGTTTCCTTCTCCATTAGAGCACAACCGGGCAGCAAAGGTATAATCTGCTTCTCTAATCTTTTGTAGATTATTTTGCATGGTGTTGCTCGTATTATTGCTGTACATGGTATATGAGTATGGGGGATTGCATCCTGGATATGGTTAATGGCCTTATGGGCGTTTGATCCCTGCGTCAAGTGGGTCAAAAGTTTTGAAATCGCATCCACGAGGCCCACCTGTTTCCAACACCCGCGTCCGAAACGGCTACAGCCTGAACTTCGTGCGCGTCGTACGAAACTTTTGTACGAGAGCACAATCTATTTGGCTCTACGAAATGGTTGACTCTACACTGTGTTTCATGCGGCTCTCGGTCCGAATGCTCCCTCTAGAAAAATCCGGGATCGCGTTGTTGTCTAACGGGGGTTTCGAGTGTCGTACTTTATGCTTACGTCTCGAAATCCATTTGAAGGGATTCTCGGTTGAGATGCGTGTTTGAGGTTATTTCGAACTCTTTTTCGGTTGAAAACGGGTTTCGGGCGAATCTTGGGTTTGGTAAACAGTTCAGGGAGTCTTGCTTCCGAAACGGCTCCGGCCCGAACTTCGTGCGCGTCGTACGGAGCTTCTGTACGAGAGCACAATCTATTAGGCTCTACGGAATTGTTGACTCTACTCTGTGTTTCATGCGACTCTCTGTCCGAATACTCCCTCTCGAAAAATCCGGGGTCGCGTTTTTCTCTAACGGGGGTTTCGGGTGTCGTACTCTAGTCGTACGCCTCGAAATCCATTTGAAGGGATTCTAGGTTGAGATGCGCGTTTTAGGTTATTTGGAGCATCTTTTCGGTTGACAACTGGTTTCGGGCGGATCTTGGGTTCGGTAAACACTTCTGAGAGTCCTGCTGTTGGATTGTATGGACTCAATCCATCAGATGACGTAATAAATTGATTAATTTCTTTATTTATCAATAATATCATGTTTTCCTTTCATGAGATGAATGGTGTTTTACTACTTAATACACATGACCAATACATATGACATAAATGGTTCAAGAGATGACTCGGGTCCCATTAGTATATTAGATGTGATATATGTGTATGGATGAGATCCACGCACGGGAGACATTTGTCACTAATCTTATACTTAAACATCTGCACAACCGGTGATGAGACTGGGCATCTCATCCGATAAGGTTGCAGCGCTTCGTTCACTAAAAGATAGTGTGGTTTGTCTCGATCATCGGAATGTAAGACTCTGGATCACGGTGCTGGTACATTGGATGCGTTGAAGGACCATGAGAAGCACCTTATGGAATACTGTCTCGAGTTTAAGGTTTGCTCTCGTAATTCCCTAGCAATAGGCTCTCAATCCTGAGACATTGATGAACTCAAGTTTCTATCTATTCATTTGCTTTGAGTCACCAATGAGTGAGGCCAACTGTAGGTCAACACCTCGGTGTCTTGGGTACGTGGCAGTAGGACTGTGGGAACATCCAATGGTCAAGATGGAATCTATCTACATTATCCCCTTGTGCCAATTAATGTATTTATCATTAGTAAGTGCGCACCCATCTCGATTAAGAGTTAATTGGCGTGTACTGATGATCACTGTGATTAATTGGGGCCCAAGGATAATAAGATGTGGATTTAAATTGGTGGGACAGTTTTAGTCCAGTTAATCCATGGATACTGATAGAGGGGCTTACTTGCGGCAATCGGGAAGTCTAGGGTCTTCATTGTAATTTATTCCTAAGACTGGAGTGCAATTGCATTTATACAGTGGTGTTATTTGCAATTAACTGTGGGCCCGGATTGCACATGAGAGGTGGGGTCACGGTGTCCCAGTTGGAGCCAGCTTTCTATGGAATCCCTAGTGGTCCCCACGCTGGCCCAAGTTATTGGAAAGATACTGATCCTACTAGAACTCTAAGATGAAGGAATTAGGAAGTTACTATTTCTATTTGAAGTGGGACTTCTAATAGTGGTAATAGTAATGTTACTAATTTGTGTGGAAGTAAGACTTCTATTTCAATTAGTACAAGAGAAGGAGGTTGCTTAATGCTATTAAAGGAGTAACAAAGGGGCTGGGACATACACAGCCTTGGAATTCACGCCCAGCCCCCTTCGTGCAAGAGTTGCACATACCTCTCTTCCTCCTCTAGTTCTCTTCAAGTTTCCTTCAGAGCTTCTAGTTGCTTTCCTTAGGAGATCCCACCCATCTCCTTCAGAGAAGAGATCCGGTACGGGTCATAGCGTGGAAGACTGAGAGGTCTTGGAGATCTAAGGCAGTTTCCTTCTCCATTAGAGCACAACCGGGCAGCAAAGGTATAATCTGCTTCTCTAATCTTTTGTAGATTATTTTGCATGGTGTTGCTCGTATTATTGCTGTACATGGTATATGAGTATGGGGGATTGCATCCTGGATATGGTTAATGGCCTTATGGGCGTTTGATCCCTGCGTCAAGTGGGTCAAAAGTTTTGAAATCGCATCCACGAGGCCCACCTGTTTCCAACACCCGCGTCCGAAACGGCTACAGCCTGAACTTCGTGCGCGTCGTACGAAACTTTTGTACGAGAGCACAATCTATTTGGCTCTACGAAATGGTTGACTCTACACTGTGTTTCATGCGGCTCTCGGTCCGAATGCTCCCTCTAGAAAAATCCGGGATCGCGTTGTTGTCTAACGGGGGTTTCGAGTGTCGTACTTTATGCTTACGTCTCGAAATCCATTTGAAGGGATTCTCGGTTGAGATGCGTGTTTGAGGTTATTTCGAACTCTTTTTCGGTTGAAAACGGGTTTCGGGCGAATCTTGGGTTTGGTAAACAGTTCAGGGAGTCTTGCTTCCGAAACGGCTCCGGCCCGAACTTCGTGCGCGTCGTACGGAACTTCTGTACGAGAGCACAATCTATTAGGCTCTACGGAATTGTTGACTCTACTCTGTGTTTCATGCGCCTCCCTGTCCGAATACTCCCTCTGGAAAAATCCGGGGTCGCGTTTTTCTCTAACGGGGGTTTCGGGTGTCGTACTCTAGTCGTACGCCTCGAAATCCATTTGAAGGGATTCTAGGTTGAGATGCGCGTTTTAGGTTATTTGGAGCTTCTTTTCGGTTGACAGCTGGTTTCGGGCGGATCTTGGGTTCGGTAAACACTTCTGAGAGTCCTGCTGTTGGATTGTATGGACTCAATACATCAGATGACGTAATAAATTGATTAATTTCTTTATTTATCAATAATAACATGTTTTCCTTTCATGAGATGAATGGTGTTTTACTACTTAATACACATGACCAATACGTATGACATAAATGGTTCAAGAGATGACCCGGGTCCCATTAGTATATTAGATGTGATATATGTGTATGGATGAGATCCACGCACGGGAGACATTTGTCACAAATCTTATACTTAAACATCTGCACAGCCGGTGATGAGACTGGGCATCTCATCCGATAAGGTTGCAGCGCTTCGTTCACTAAAAGATAGTGTGGTTTGTCTCGATCATCGGAATGTAAGACTCTGGATCACGGTGCTGGTACATTGCATGCGTTGAGGGACCATGAGAAGCACCTTATGGAATACTGTCTCGAGTTTAAGGTTTGCTCTCGTAATTCCCTAGCAATAGGCTCTCAATCCAGAGACATTGATGAACTCAAGTTTCTATCTATTCATTTGCTTTGAGTCACCAATGAGTGAGGCCAACTGTAGGTCAACACCTCGGTGTCTTGGGTACGTGGCAGTAGGACTGTGGGAACATCCAATGGTCAAGATGGAATCTATCTACATTATCCCCTTGTGCCAATTAATGTATTTATCATTAGTAAGTGCGCACCCATCTCGATTAAGAGTTAATTGGCGTGTACTGATGATCACTGTGATTAATTGGGGCCCAAGGATAATAAGATGTGGATTTAAATTGGTGGGACAGTTTTAGTCCAGTTAATCCATGGATACTGATAGAGGGGCTTACTTGCGGCAATCGGGAAGTCTAGGGTCTTCATTGTAATTTATTCCTAAGACTGGAGTGCAATTGCATTTATACAGTGGTGTTATTTGCAATTAACTGTGGGCCCGGATTGCACATGAGATGTGGGGTCACGGTGTCCCAGTTGGAGCCAGCTTTCTATGGAATCCCTAGTGGTCCCCACGCTGGCCCAAGTTGTTGGAAAGATACTGATCCTACTAGAACTCTAAGATGAAGGAATTAGGAAGTTACTATTTCTATTTGAAGTGGGACTTCTAATAGTGGTAATAGTAATGTTACTAATTTGTGTGGAAGTAAGACTTCTATTTCAATTAGTACAGGAGAAGGAGGTTGCTTAATGCTATAAAAGGAGTAACAAAGGGGCTGGGACATACACAGCCTTGGAATTCACGCCCAGCCCCCTTCGTGCAAGAGTTGCACATACCTCTCTTCCTCCTCTAGTTCTCTTCAAGTTTCCTTCAGAGCTTCTAGTTGCTTTCCTTAGGAGATCCCACCCATCTCCTTCAGAGAAGAGATCCGGTACGGGTCATAGCGTGGAAGACTGAGAGGTCTTGGAGATCTAAGGCAGTTTCCTTCTCCATTAGAGCACAACCGGGCAGCAAAGGTATAATCTGCTTCTCTAATCTTTTGTAGATTATTTTGCATGGTGTTGCTCGTATTATTGCTGTACATGGTATATGAGTATGGGGGATTGCATCCTGGATATGGTTAATGGCCTTATGGGCGTTTGATCCCTGCGTCAGGTGGGTCAAAAGTTTTGAAATCGCATCCACGAGGCCCACCTGTTTCCAACACCCGCGTCCGAAACGGCTACAGCCTGAACTTCGTGCGCGTCGTACGAAACTTTTGTACGAGAGCACAATCTATTTGGCTCTACGAAATGGCTGACTCTACACTGTGTTTCATGCGGCTCTCGGTCCGAATGCTCCCTCTAGAAAAATCCGGGATCGCGTTGTTGTCTAACGGGGGTTTCGAGTGTCGTACTTTATGCTTACGTCTCGAAATCCATTTGAAGGGATTCTCGGTTGAGATGCGTGTTTGAGGTTATTTCGAACTCTTTTTCGGTTGAAAACGGGTTTCGGGCGAATCTTGGGTTTGGTAAACAGTTCAGGGAGTCTTGCTTCCGAAACGGCTCCGGCCCGAACTTCGTGCGCGTCGTACGGAACTTCTGTACGAGAGCACAATCTATTAGGCTCTACGGAATTGTTGACTCTACTCTGTGTTTCATGCGCCTCCCTGTCCGAATACTCCCTCTGGAAAAATCCGGGGTCGCGTTTTTCTCTAACGGGGGTTTCGGGTGTCGTACTCTAGTCGTACGCCTCGAAATCCATTTGAAGGGATTCTAGGTTGAGATGCGCGTTTTAGGTTATTTGGAGCTTCTTTTCGGTTGACAGCTGGGTTTCGGGCGGATCTTGGGTTCGGTAAACACTTCTGAGAGTCCTGCTGTTGGATTGTATGGACTCAATACATCAGATGACGTAATAAATTGATTAATTTCTTTATTTATCAATAATAACATGTTTTCCTTTCATGAGATGAATGGTGTTTTACTACTTAATACACATGACCAATACGTATGACATAAATGGTTCAAGAGATGACCCGGGTCCCATTAGTATATTAGATGTGATATATGTGTATGGATGAGATCCACGCACGGGAGACATTTGTCACAAATCTTATACTTAAACATCTGCACAGCCGGTGATGAGACTGGGCATCTCATCCGATAAGGTTGCAGCGCTTCGTTCACTAAAAGATAGTGTGGTTTGTCTCGATCATCGGAATGTAAGACTCTGGATCACGGTGCTGGTACATTGCATGCGTTGAGGGACCATGAGAAGCACCTTATGGAATACTGTCTCGAGTTTAAGGTTTGCTCTCGTAATTCCCTAGCAATAGGCTCTCAATCCTGAGACATTGATGAACTCAAGTTTCTATCTATTCATTTGCTTTGAGTCACCAATGAGTGAGGCCAACTGTAGGTCAACACCTCGGTGTCTTGGGTACGTGGCAGTAGGACTGTGGGAACATCCAATGGTCAAGATGGAATCTATCTACATTATCCCCTTGTGCCAATTAATGTATTTATCATTAGTAAGTGCGCACCCATCTCGATTAAGAGTTAATTGGCGTGTACTGATGATCACTGTGATTAATTGGGGCCAAGGATAATAAGATGTGGATTTAAATTGGTGGGACAGTTTTAGTCCAGTTAATCCATGGATATTGATAGAGGGGC
>QPKB01000679.1:0-22399 GCA_003546025.1 Camphora micrantha
AAGTGGCGCTTCCTATTTATGGCGGATGTGGCTCCATGTAGCTTTTGGTGTTGAAGGGACATAGTGACATTTTGGTGTCAACAAATGCCCCCTCGAGGTACAACGACGAGGTGTGCAGCCTTAGCAATCGGTTGCCTCGAAGAGAATTTGAAGGAGATCTTCTTGCTTGACCAAGAGTCTTGAGCTTTTTTTTTGATGGAGTTTGCTTTTTTGAGCTTCCAATGGATTTCGCGGTAATGAGAGGGGTCATGTACCGTCTCAAGGCAAGGATTTTGAAATGACATTTGGATATGGGTTTTTGGTTTTGGGTTTTCCCTTTTAACCTTGTGAACCCAAAGGCTTTATTTGGCACATTAGGCGGTTAAGAAGGTTTTTGGTTTTTGACCTTGTGACCTAAAAGGCTGTATGTGGCAAGTTAGGGGGGTCGGGATTTTGGTTTTTGGTTTCGGCCTTGTGACCTAACAAGCTGTATGTGGCAAGTTAGGGGACCATGGTTTGGTTTTTGGTTACTCTTTGGGACAATTTTGGGTCCATTGGAGTGGTTTGGTTTTTTTGTGGAATGTCAATTTCAAGATTGTGGCTTGATTTGGTGCATGGGGTTGGATGGTTTGGATTTTTTTTTTTTGGAAGTCCATGAAGCTTGGAATTTTTTATATGGTCCAATCAACTCAAGAGAGGCATGGAACCATTTTTGTATGCTCTTGGTAAGAGAAATTTTGACTAAAAGCCACTTTTAGTGCCTAGGTGGTCAAACCTGGCTCATATGGGCTAACCCATGGGACCTTAGGCTTTTAAAAATGGCTTAGATCTCATGTGGTGTCATTTTGTAAAGAATATCTAAAAATATCCCTTTTGTGTAGAGAATATCTAAAAATATCCTTACTTGGAGAGAATCTCTCAAGTTTCCTTGATTTTGGGAGAGATTTTCTCAAAGTATCTTTCTTTGGGAGAAAGTTTCTCAATCCCCTTTCTTTTTGGAGAGAATTTCTCAAGAATCTCCTCTTTAGGAGAGAATATCTCAAATCTCCCTTTCTTTTAGGAAGTTTGCTAAATTTTTAGCACTTACCTCCTTGCTTTCTCCTCCTTTCCTCTTTTGGTTTGCTTTTTTCTATAAAAGCAATGGAGATGGGTTTTCTTTCTCTTGTTGCTTTCTTTTTGCAAAAACCTTCAAGAGTGCTCCAAGAATTTCTCAAGGATCTTCAAGTTCTTCTTCTTCTTCTCCATGGCTTCAAGTAGGTCTTCTTTTTCCAAGAAAACCCCATGTAGATGTAGGAAAGTTTCCTTTCTTTTTTTTCTTCTTTCTTTTTTTTTCTTTTCTTCTTTTCTTTTCTTTTTTTTTTTCACGTGTTTCTTTTCTCTTTTTTTTTGTTTTTTTTTTTTTCACGTGTTTTTTCTTTTCTTTTTTTTTTGCACGTTCTGCCCTTTTTTTTTTTTTTTTTTTTTTTTTTCGGTTCTCTTTTTTTTTTTTTTTTTTTTTTTTGCCAGCTTTTTTTTGAAGAGGTTTTTTTTGCTCACCATGATATGAGGTTTATGCAATTCAATATGATCATGCATTCTTTCTTCTTTTTTTTTTTTTTAAAATGCATTAAGATAAAAGGCTAGAATTTCTAGGTCAAGTCAACACGGATTTTTGACTTAGACAAAGTTTGATTGGTTTTGACCAAATTGGTTGGAATTGGTCAAACTTTTGTCAAAGTTTTCCTAGCATCTAATGCATGATGGTTTTATGCATGATTTTTGGTAAATGAAATTGGGAGCATGATGATGCATACCTCGAATTTTCTTGCAAGTCTTGGGATTTTTGGAGCTTGCAGCAATGTTGAGCCCACTTCTCCAGTCTCGCAGAATTTCGAGGAGTTTTGCAAGTTTTGGAATTTTGAGCTCGCAGCAATGTTGAGCTCTTTTCTGATCTTGAGAAGATTTGAGAAGAAAGGCTTGATCTCGCAGCGATGTTTGAATTCGAGTCTTCTTCGAGAATCCTTCATTGATCATGAGCTCGCAGCAATGTTGAGCTCATCTTCAAGCTTCCTTTCTTTTTCGGGGTGCCTCCCTTTTCTTCGAAATTGCCCCGGAACGATGCTTAAAATTTCGCTAGGATTTTTTAGCAAAATTCTGTCATTTGGTGTTTGATTTCTTCCTTTCTGACTTTTGCAGGTGGTTCCTCCAGAACGAACAAGGGTAAGGGCCTTGTTACTGATGCACCTCGCCGATCTGCCAGATCTTCCAATGCGGCCGTTCAGCAGGCGTGGGAAGAGGTCGACGGGAATCTCCGAAGAAAGACTTAGGAACATGAGCGATCGCAACTTCTTTGGGAGGAATTCCCTCATGCTGAAGATGGATCGCGGTTTTCTGCCGCATTTTATGGCGGCATCTTGAAGAAGCGTGGCCTGGAAGCTTTGGAGGCTGAGGCCAAGAGTCTGCTCGAGGACCTTAGTCTTTGGTTGAAGACTATGATGGACTGAGCTTGTGACAAACTTCCTTCTTTCTTTTTTTTTTTTTTTGGTACCTCCATGTATAAACATTTTGGCACTCTCTTTTTTTTGTATCCCTTTGTTCTACTTAAATTCTTTTTGTTGAAAATAAGCAAAAGTTGAATGGGAATGTTTGTTTGAAAATCTTGATCAAAAGGTTATCATTTTGTGAAAATCTTTTGTCAAAAGTGTTGTTTTGGCATGAAAGCCAGATTTTGTGGCACAAAGCCTGGTTTTTGATGGCTTGAAAGCCAAAAATTTTGAAGTGGCATGAAAGCCGATTTTGGTGGCGTGAAAGCCAAATTTTGGTGGCGTGAAAGCCGATGTGGCATGGAAGCCGATTTTTGGCATAAGAGCCGATTTTTGTTTTTGGCGTAAAAGCCAGATTTTGGCATGAGAGCCGATTTTTGTTTTTGGCGTAAAAAGCCGGATTTTGGCATGAGAGCCGATTTTTGGCATGAGAGCCGATTTTTTTGTTTTTGGCGTAAAAGCCGGATTTTGGCATGAGAGCCGATTTTTGTTTTTGGCGTAAAAGCCGGATTTTTTGAAAACCAAGTTTTGTTTTGTTGGCATGAGAGCCGGATTTTTTGTTTTTGGCATAAAAGCCGGATTTTTGGCATGAGAGCGATTTTTGGCGTAAGAGCCGAGTTTTTGGCTTAAAAGCCGGATTTTTTGAAAACCAAGTTTTGTTTTGTTGGCATGAGAGCCGGATTTTTTGTTTTTGGCATAAAAGCCAGATTTTTGGCATGAGAGCCGATTTTTGGCGTAAGAGCCGAGTTTTTGGCGTAAAAGCCAGATTTTTGGCATGAGAGCCGATTTTTGGCGTAAGAGCCGAGTTTTTTTGGCGTAAAAGCCGGATTTTTTGGCATGGAAGCCGAGTTTTTTTTTGGCGTAAAAGCCAGGTTTTTTGGCATGGAAGCCGAGTTTTTGGCGTAAAAGTCGATTTTTGGTTTTCAAAAATGCAAGTATCGACTAAGAGTCGCCTCCCTGCTGAATGGTATTGCAAGTATCGATAGAATGTCGCCTCCTTGCTCATTCGGTTGCGAGTATCGATGGAATGTCGCTTCCTCGCGAAGTTGGGTGCAAGTATCGACTAAGCGTCGCTTCCCTGCTTTTTCTTCAAAAATTTCATTTTGCGGGTATCGATGGAATGTCGCCTCCCCACGATTTTTGAAATTTGAGGTTTTTTCGAACCTTTGTTTTTCTTTTGAAATTTGGGTTGTGGATATCAACTGGAATGTTGCGTCTCCACGATTTTTGAAATTTTGCAAGTATCAACGAGGTGTTGCTTCCTTGCGATTTTGAGGTTTTGGAAGTATCGAATGGGGTTCGCATCTTTCCAATGGGTTTTTGCGAATATCGACTTGACATCGCTTTCCCGATTTTTGTTTTTAGACACGAGGGTCGTAAATTTTGACCTAAAACCATTTTTGGCGGTAAAAGGCAAGGCGGACTAGGGTGGAAATTCCTAAGTCCTGATTTTTGTTTCGAACCAAGAATTTTGAGTTCCAGGATCGAAAATTTTGGTCAAGTTTGGGAAGAGGCTCCTAAACTTAGATTTTTGGATTTTGATTTTCTTTTGAACAATGAAACGATGAAAGTAAACATTGTTTTGAAAGTTCAACATAAAGATGAAAATTCCAAAAGGAGTGGGTTTGACGAGCAAGTACCTGGAAATAGGCTTTGGCCTTGCAGGCGTCGCTCTGACCCAGTGGAGGAAGTCTTCAAGGGTAGTACCGCTTCAAGAACTTGCCGTTGATGGGCAGCATACATCTATCACCTTCCATGTTTAGAAGTGCGTATGCGCCATTGGAGAAGACTTGGTCGATGACGAAGGGTCCCTCCCATTTTGGTTCAAATTTGCCTTTGGATTTGTGAGCGAAAACCATCGGCCTTTTCACCGCAAGAACCAAGTCACCCTTTTTGTGGGCGCGTTGCCTGACCTTTTTGTCGAAAGATCCAGCCATGCGTGCTTGGTAGAGCTCAATGCTTTGGAGTGCCTCGAGCCGTCTCTCATCGAGATTGTCCAGCTCTTGGAGTCTTAATTTGACATTGCTTTCTTGCGTCATGTCATTTTGTAGAGATACCCTTAAGGAAGGAATTTGTACCTCTAAAGGGACAACAGCTTCGCATCCATAGACCAAGGAGAATGGCGTGCTATGGGTCGGTCCTCGAACGGTGGTTCGGTAGGCCCACAAAGCTTCGGATAGTTTGTCGCCCCAGTCCCTTTTGTGGCTAGAGACCATTTTCTTGAGAATTTTGCAGAGTGTCTTGTTGAAGGCCTCTGCCAGTCCATTCGCCGCCGGATTGTACGGAGTTGAAGGACAACTTTGGATTTTGTATTTGTCGCAGAACCTGTAGAATCTATGATCACGGAATTGTGGTCCGTTATCATGGACGAATCTTTTAGGTATGCCGAAGCGACAGATGATGTTGGTGCGCAAGAACTGAAGGACTGATGAGGTCTTCATTTCATTGAGCGCAAAAGCTTCTGACCACTTGGAGAAATAATCCGTAGCGGCGAAGATGAAGCGATGACCTTTGCTTGACGGAGGGGAAACAGGACCTACGATGTCCATACCCCAAGCTTCGAAAGGCCATGAAATTGCTGTAGGATGTAGCCATTCTGGAGGCATGTGGACATAGTCTCCATGAACTTGGCATTGTTGGCAGCGTTTAGCAAATTGCATTGCGTCAGCTACCATGGTAGGCCAATAATAACCTAACCTTTTTATCTGATCGTAGAGCTTTGGACCAGCCTGATGAGCTCCACAAAGACCAGCATGCACCTCTTTGAGAGTTTCTTTAGCTTCTTGTTGTGATAAGCAGCGTAGAAGTACTCCATTGTAGGATTTTCTATAGAGCATCTTTGAAGGAATGTCCAGATGAAAGTTTGGGGTTCGTCTTTGAACACTTACCCGTTCTTTTGGATCTTCAGGCAGGATTCCGAACATACTATAATCAATGAACGGATCCCTCCAGTCGCCGATCGGAGGTCTGAGGATGGAGATCCGACTTCCAACCAGTTGGTGGCACTCAGCAACTGCTTGGTGTGTATTGAGGGGAGGGAGAATCCTTCTCTCACACACTGTAACTTGCATGTGTTCTCCTTCTTGGACCGCCATAGAGGCGGCGAGTCCAGCCAGGGCATCTGCACGGATGTTTTCACCTCTACGAATGTGGGTGATATGACAGATGTCAAATTTTTGCCGAAGTGATTGCGCCTTGTTGTAGTAAGGCAACAGATCGGGCTTTCTGATTTCAAATTTCTGATTCATCTGGTTGACGATCAGTTGAGAATCCCCGAAGGATTCTAGCACTGTGATGCCGGATTCGAGGGCGAGTTCCAATCCTACAATCAGGGCTTGGTACTCAGCTGCATTGTTTGAACATGGTTCCAGTAGCGAGAAGGCGTGTGGAATCATGTATTTGTCGGGACTAACAAAGAGGATGCCAATCCCTGATATTTGATTTCCTTTTTCACTTGTCCTGGTTGCACCGTCGAAGTACATGTCCCAGGAAGCACTTGATAAGGAAGCCTCCACGTTGTAGACTGACTCGTCTGGGAGATCATCCCTAAGTGGAGAATCTTCAGGCAACGGATGCTCTGCAAGGAAGTCTGCCAGAGCTTGACCTTTGATTGCTTTTTGTGGTACATACCTAATGTCAAATTGTGACAGGAGGATAGACCATTTTGCCAGTCGGGCATTGAGGGAACCTGCTTTTTGTGACAAGGACCTTCAGGAGATTGATCCTCGAGATCAGGTATACTGTGTTGGACAGCAGATAGTGACGTAGCTTTTGTACAGCAAACATCACTGCAAGACATTCTTTTTCGACTGGAGAGTAGCGATGCTCTGCACCTACCAGCATGCGGCTGAGATAGTATAGAGCAGCTTCTTTTCCCTCCTGATTTCCTTGTGCAAGTAGAGCTCCCAAAGAGTGGTCGAGGGCTCTTGTGTACAAGATAAATGGGTTTTCCAATTGTGGGGGCAGCCAGTACTGGAGGTTTGGTCAGGTATGACTTGATGTCTTGGAACGCAGTTTCGCATTCATCATCCCAGACAAAGTCCACGCCCTTTTTCATTAGGCGGGAGAATGGACGGCATTTCCCTGACAGGTTGGAGATGAACCGTCGAATGTATGCCAATCTTCCTTGAAGCCCTTTTAACTGTCTCAGGGTTTTTGGGGATGGCATTTCTAGGATAGCCTTGACTTTGATAGGGTCAAGCTCTATTCCCGCTTTCCGAACTATGAATCCGAGGAACTTACCCGATGATACACCGAAGAAGCATTTTAGGGGATTCATTCGCAGTTTGTGCCTGCGTAGTCGGAGGAAGACTTCTCGAAGATCTTTGAGATGATCTTCTTTCTTTTTGCTTTTGACGGCGAGGTCATCAACGTAGCATTCGACCGTCTTATGCTGCATATCTTGGAATATCTTCATCATAGCCCTTTGATATGTCGCACCAGCATTTTTCAGACCAAATGGCATTACAGTGTAACAATACACTGATGGACCCGATTCCTTCCCTCTCTCCCGCTGCCTCCGCCCCTGGTCTTTCGGGGTACGGCGAAGGGGAGGAGAAGAAAAAGGTAAAGGGTTTCAACATCTTTTCTTTTTTTGTACGGGTATGCCAATTTTCACTTTTCTACTTAGAATTTAGGAATGGTGATCCGAAGATCCACCTTCGCAAGTAGAAAGGGAAATGAAACTTTTTCTAGTTTTCCATTGCACACATATTTTAAGAAAAGAGACAAAGGGTTTTTTTTTGAATGCCGTGAAAGGCGATTTCATTTGTTGCCGTGAAAGGCGATTTTGCCGTAAAAGGCGATTTTACAAGTCTCATCCATTATGAAAGACAAGAATTGTGATTTTTGTCTCTAAAAGAAAAATAAAGTACAATAGAAATCAAAAGAAAAGGAATCTGACTTCTCATTCGATTGTGGGGACACGTTCAGATCGACGGTCGCGAGTCATGTATGGGCTCCTCCATCGTCCATGCAGATGAGAACACGATGCTTGGATTCTTGGCTCGGCTTTCTAACCTCAGATTTTTAAAGGACAAAGACCAAGAGAAGGTCTTATATCCGATAAAAAGCTAAGTAAAACGGGCTGAAAAGCCACGTTTTTAGCCATGTTGGTAGAAGAAGGGAGGTCCTTGGGGGGGTGGCCCCCCAAGGGTGCTTCAATCACCTTGTAGTTGCTCTTGCAGCAGAGTTTCTTTTCTTCAAATTGGCAGAGGTTCTTCTGATTTCTCTGGATTTTCCGGGATTTTCCGAGCAATTTCTCTCTGGGATCTCCGAGCTCTCTGGCCCCTTCTCCTTGGAAAAGCCCTCCTATTTATAGGCTTTTTGGTGGCCATTAGGAGGGTTTATGAGCATTTAATACATTAATGCTCATAATGGGAGGAGTTACAAGTTTTAAATGATTTGTTTTGTAACTCCTTTTTCCTTGAATTTGATTGGTCGATGGAGATTAATGAGCCTTTGATTGCATTTTAATCTCCATCATGGGAGGAGTTTCGTGGCTTTAATGCCATAAATCATTGGATTTTGTAACTCCCATTTGCTTGCTTTTGATTGGGCCGTTCAAAATAATGAGTTAATGACCGCATTAACTTGTCATAAAATGGGTCATTTATTCTCATTAATTGGCCGCCAAGTCGCTTGAAGAGTCGCGGGCCGCGCAGTGTCTTTTGGAATTCTTCTCGCGATGATCGCCGATGGATCCACACATTGTTTGATGTCGGATGGCGATGAAATTTCAGACATTGATTGATCTCAATGTGCCGGCAACATCCGTCCTGTCGATTTCACGATCGGCGCGGGCAGAAAGTGTACTTTCTTTGTTTGACGATTTCGAGGCGTCGAATGATCATCCAATGATTTCGGCGGCGAATCCGTGATTTTTTGATAAAGATTGACGGATTTCATGCACGAAAAAATCAGATTTTGGAAAAATCACAGGGGCCAATCAACTCGGATCGCGAAAACGGACCCGAAAAAGTGGGTTTCCGGCGACTTTTGGGCCGCCGGAAATTCCATTCGGCGTCCTGGGCCATGGTGCGGCGACCATGGGCCATAGGTCGCCGGCGACATGGGCCTTGGGCCCGTTTTTTGGTCGCCTTCCGGTCGCCGTATCTTCGCCGTTTTTTCGATCTCTTTTTTCATGCTTTTTTCTTCCTGTTTTTTTCTTGACATTTCCCCTCATTTATTGGCCCTGATTCTCTGAGAAACCCGTCGAGAAGCCACGGAAATCGGAGCACAAAACTTCCTATTTTTTCTGGAAAGCCGAAGACTTTTGTTGTGCGGTTTTTGCGATTTGTTTGTCAGCATTGAAACTAGAGCCAAACGATGTCGGAATGACCTGAAATTGAACGTGGAGCTTCTGAGTGCATTAGATAGGACCAAACCATAGGCTTTGGTTTGAGTTTTGAAGCCTTTTGGGGCCGCCGCAAACCGGCAAGTATGAAAGACTAAAGACTCGAGCGTTCCAGTGACTACTAGAAGCAATTGTGAACCTTAATTCAGATTACCGAGGAGCGAAGCTCACTCGAGGTAAAATGATATAAGGTTGGGGAGTACAAATGTGTCGGTCGCGAATACAGTAGACCTAAGAGGGCGTACTAGCACCGCTAGGCACAGATGTTGTAAATCGCATCCTTGAAATGGACACGAGATGGGATTTTTGAAAGGTCAAGGTTGGGTTCATAAAGGAGAGCAAATGGCACTCCGATCCGAAAACGTGCTCAACATTTCTGCGAGCACAGAGTCCGAAAGGGAAGTAACCAGAATTTCTCGAATCTGGACCCAACAATGACGGAAGTTTTTTTTTTGAAAAGTCAGGATCAGATTCATCAAAGAGAGCAAATGACGTTCCAACCCAAACACGTGCTCAACATTTCTGCGAGCACAGAGTCTGAATAGGAAGAGATCAAATTTTCTCGACTTTGAATCCAAACGTGACGGAAGCGTTTTTTTTTTTGTTTTTTTTTTTTTTTGAAGATTTTTGGAGAGCAAATGATGTTCCAATCCAAACACGTGCTCAACATTTCTGCGAGCACAGAGTCTGGAAAGGAAGAGATCAAGATTTCTCAAATTTGAACCAAAAATCGACGAATTTTTTTTAGGGTTTGAGAATACATCGAGTTCTCACGATTCGTTCTTATGAAACCAATGTTGATAGATCAGCCCCCAGGTAAGGGTAGGATTACTTAATGAACCCGTTTGGAGGACCCTTACCTAGAACAGCCTAGCTGTCTCCACACTCTGGACAAGGCTTTTCTTAGATCAACGTCGATTAAAGAACGCAATCGATAAAACTTTCGTGTTCTCAAATGCTTCCCCGTTTTTTTATGGACTCATCAGAGAGAGCGAATGGTCCGTTCCCAGTCTGAACAGGGGCTCAAACAATCTCTGCGAGCCCTAAGTCAGAAAGGAAAAGAAAACCAAAATTTCTCAAATTTGGATCCAGAAAAGAGAGAAGTTTTTTTTTTTTGAAAATCTGACAAGTTTGAAATCAGATTTTTTTTTTTTTTTTTTATGGATTCATCAGCGAGAGCGAATGGTCCGTTCCCCGTCTGAACAGGGGCTCAAACAATTTCTGCGAGCCCTAAGTCAGAAAGGAAAAGAAAACCAAAATTTCTCAAATTTGGATCCAAAAGAGAGAAGTCTTTTTTTTTTTTAAAAAAAAATCTGACAAGTTTGAAATCAGATTTTTTTTTTTTTTTTTTACTTGAACTCGTCAAAGAGAGCAAACGGTCCCTTTCCCAATCTGAAAACGTGCTCAAACATTTCTGCGGGCACTGAGTCCAAAAGGGAGGAGATCGAGATTTCTCAGATCTGAATTCAAAGAGCAAGAGAAGATTTTTTTTCGAGAAGGAGAAAGAATGGAAATAGACTTAAAGAAAGAAATTTCCAAAACAAAAAAATCCCATCTCATGTTTTTTTTTTTTTTTTTGCGAGATTCAACATTGGCCGCCAACTAGAAAGGTGCCAAAGAATCTAAGTTCATGTTCTCAAATGAACGTGTCCCACCGGGTGTGCCAGCTTGATGGACCCGATTCTTCCCTCTCTCCCGCTGGCCTCCGCCCCGGGTCTTTCGGGGTACGGCGGAGGGGAGGAGAAGAAAAGACAAAGGGTTTCAACATCTTTTTTTTTTGTACGGGTATGCCAATTTCACTTTTCTACTTGGAATTTAGAAACGGTGATCCGAAGATCCACCTTCACAAGTAGAAAGGGGAAATGAAACTTTTTCTAGTTTTCCATTGCACACATATTTTAAGAAAAGAGACAAAGGGGTTTTTTTTGAATGCCGTGAAAGGCGATTTCATTTGTTGCCGTGAAAGGCGATTTTGCCGTAAAAGGCGATTTACAAGTCTCATCCATTATGAAAGACAAGAATTGTGATTTTTTGTCTCTAAAAGAAAAATAAAGTACAATAGAAATCAAGAAAAGGAATCTGACTTCTCATTCGATTGTGGGGACACGTTCAGATCGACGGTCGCGAGTCATGTATGGGCTCCTCCATCGTCCATGCAGATGAGAACACGATGCTTGGATTCTTGGCTCGGTTTTCTAACCTCAGATTTTTAAAGAATAAAGACCAAGAGAAGGTCTTATATCCGATAAAAAGCTAAGTAAACGGGCTGAAAAGCCACGTTTTAGCCATGTTGGTAGAAGAAGGGAGGTCCTTGGGGGGGTGGCCCCCCAAGGGTGCTTCAATCACCTTTTGGTGGTCTTTGTAGCAGGGTTGCAGGGCTTCTGGATTTTTTGTCTTCTTCGGGGGGAGAGCGAGAGATAGATCCAGATAGCACTAGCCTTTTTTCCCTTTGGAATGCCCTCCTATTTATAGGCCTTTGGTAGCCATTTAGGAGGGTTTATGAGCATTGAATGCATTAATACTCATAATGGGAGGAGTTACAAGTTTTAAAGAATTTGTTTTGTAACTCCTTTTTCCTCGAATCTGATTGGCCGATGGAGAATAATGAGCTTTTAATTGCCTTTAATCCCCATCATGGGAGGAGTTTCATGGCTTTAATGCCATAAAATCCTTTGACTTGTAACTCCCATTTGCTTGCTTTTGATTGGGCCGTCCAAAATAATGAGTTAATGACCGCATTAACTTGTCATAAAACGGGTCATTTTAACTTCATTAATTGGTCGCCAAGTCGCTCGAAGAGTCGCGGGCCGCGCCGCGTCTTTTGGAATTCTTCTTGCGATGACCGCCGGTGGATCCACATGTTGTTTGATGTCGGATGGCGATGCAATTTTAGACATTGATCAATGTCAACGTGCCGGCAACATCTGTCCTGTCGATTTCACGATCGGGCGGGCAGAAAGTGTGCTTTCTTTGTCGACCGGTTGGCGAATTCGAGGCATCTAATGATCATCCAATGACTTCGGCGTCGAATCCGTGATGTTTGACGAAGATCGACGGATTTCATGCACGAAAAATCAGATTTTGGAAAAATCACAGGGGCCAATCAACTCGAAACGCGAAAGGACCCAAAAAAGGGTCTTCCGGCTAAATTTTGGGTCGCCGGAATTCCATGGTCGCCGGCGACCATGGGCCGGCGACCCTGGGCCATGGTCGCCGGCGACCATGGGCCAAGGTCGCCGGCGACCATGGGCCTTGGGCCCGTTTTTTGGTCGCCTTTCGGTCGCCGTTTCTTCGCCGTTTTTCGATCTTTTTTCATTCTTTTTTCTTCTGTATTTTTGCTGACATTTCCCCTCATTTATTGGCCTGATTCTCTTGAAGAAAACCCGACGAGAAGCCACGCAAATCGGAGCACAAAGTTTCCTATTTTTTTGGAAAGCCGAAGACTTTGTTGTGCGGTTTTGCCGATTTTTTGTCAAGCGTTGAAACTAGGCCAAACGATGTCGGAATGACCTGAAATTCGACGTGGAGCTTCTTGAGCATTAGATAGGACCAACCATAGGCTTTGGTTTGAGTTTTGAAGCCTTTTGGGCCCCCGCAAACGCTTGCCTTAATTTCGCCATGAGAGAAATGTCGAGCTTTGACTTGTGGTCAACCGATGTCCGATTGACCTGAAATTTGACAGGGAGCCTCCTGAGTAGTAAGTAAGACCAACCGTGGGCTTTAGTTTGAGTTTTGAAGCCTTTTGGGGTCCCGCAAACGCTCGCCTTGATTTCATCTCGAGGAAAGTGCCGAGCTTTGAAACTAGGCCAAACGATGTCCGTTTGACCTAAAACTTGACAGGGGACCTATTGGAGTCATTTTGAGACGATCCATTAGCTCCAATTTGGATGCCATGATTCCGGGGTGCTCCGTTGCCGATGGGCTTGTTTTTGCTTCCCGAGAGTTGATGAAGGGTCAAACGTCGTCCGTTTGACTTGAAACTTGGCAGGGGGCCTTTTGGAGGTATTTTGAGACCATCCGTAGGCTTTGATCAAAGTTTTGAAGTCTTCGACACTGTCGCTTCCGGGAGTTCCTGTCTGTCTGTCGGAGGAGTGAAGTTAGGCCAAATGATGTTGAAATGGCCCGAAACTTCATGTGTACCCCTCTTTTGGCTGCTTTGAAGGATCTTGCAGTTTTGGTTTGATTCTGACAAGATCTGGTGCTTGAAGTGGCGCCTTCCTATTTATGGCAGGATGTGGCTCCATGTAGCTTTTGGTGTTGAAGGAACATAGTGACATTTTTGGTGTCAACAGTCATGCTACTCCACATGTCCAAACTCTGTAGGATGTACTTCTGTCAAAACTCATTTTTCCGATTTTCTACCTTGGCTTGCAAAACTGACCTTAGAAATTCAACTCATGACCACAATCCTAGAATGAAGTCTTCCTTCAAAGTACTCAAAAGTTCTTGTTACTCTGACTCTTTCTGGTCATTGCTCTTAGACCTCTGCAAAATGATCAACTCCTGCCCAAACATGTTTGTCAACTACGCGTCGTTCTTAGACTAGTACAACTTTGCATCCAAATCCCAACGTTGCTCCAACAGGCCCCGTTTGCTCAAAATTAAATCAAATGACCATCTCCTCACTTGCCACATCTGAGACGACATTTCGTCTAGGTGGTATTTAAAGTTCGCAAAATCATACACCGACACATCTTGCTAAGTCGACTTCACCATCATAGCTGCAATTATTGAAAATCCTCGAACAACTCTCTAACAAAAGTTTGTCAAACCCGAGAAAACTCTAACTACTATCATCTTCTCAAAGCCGCACCAACTGAAAATCACTTCAAACCTCATCAAATCAACCACTAATCCGGCGTCAAAGGTCTTCTAACTTAGGAAAATGATTCAAGTTTATCCAAAAATCCTCACTTACTATTCTTACACGTCATCTAACGGTCCTCAGTAAATTGTAATTGGGTCTTGGAATGCTGTTCACGTTCCTCGTTGACTAACAACTGCACATATATTCCCTCGCTAGCTCCATTTGTGACATCGAAAAGCTGAAAATTCTACCAAAGTCTTTCGAGAACCACATGCTAAGTCCACAAAACACCGACTCTCTGACACGAATACAAGAAATAGATACTGAATGTGGGTATGGAGACATTAAATTCTCCCCCACTAAAGAGGAATTTGGTCCTCCAAATTCCCTAACAACAAGGGCAAAAAGGAGACACAATGAGAGTCCCCCACACTAAATAGCGAACAAACCAAAACTCAAAGAAACAAAAACTAGACAAAACATACCGACACGGTCTAACGAGTCCTCACCACACGTCTTAAAGCTCCTAAAGTGTTTTATTTCCTAGAAACTTGCCCGCTTTGATACCAGTCTGTCACGCCCCAAAACTGGACTCCTACAGCAATCCAATCTCGGGGAGCATGATTTTGGGAATAATTAAAATTTTTGCTTTCCCCAGGATTCACGTGTGTGAGGAAGAAAATTTCCAAACACATCAAGAACATTTTGCGGAAGTTTATGTGGCGTTGCGACCCTGAGCCCGTGGCCATTAGATTCGATGTCACACTCAACCGGTCAGCATAAAGCTATCATAGCAATACTCATACTCAGACGGGAACAATTAACGATATCAAAATAAAACAGAGCTAACAGTAACAAGCTGATCATTACCCAAACATGTTCAAATTACAAATTATACAAGTGCATTAGTTAACATCCCAAAGAAAAAGGCTAACAAGAGCCGTACTAAAAATACCAGCGAAGAACCAATACTACCCAAATGTGAAACGTAACTCTGGAGTCAAGCATGACGTCTACATGGCATCATTGACCAGATGAACCTACAAAACTCGTGGCTCTACAGCCAACTGCACACATACTAGTTCAAGACGAGAACCTGCCACCTAAAGCACCAAAGTATAGTATATCAGACACGACAGTCTGGCAGGTGACTAATACAGATAATAACACGATTATAACGTATAAAAATACATTTTTCAATACCAAATCACATTTGAAAATCTAAACAGAAGTAGTAATGAAGTAACAAGAGTTAATACCGAAATTAATTGTGTGAAATAGAAAACATGCGCAATCAAACTGACAAAACTGACAAATCAGATAAAGTAGATGGTGACCCACATTGAGTTATATTCTCCTATTACCGAAGTAAGAAGAGCAACCAAAATTACAGTTGCCATATAAAATGGCCGAAGCAAACAAATGATACATAATAGCCCAACGTAGATGGGTAACAAACAAAGTCCACTGCAAAACGGATAGCAAACAAACAAAGTGTCCATGCTGCAGATTGAGGATCGCAAGCCGGGTGATTAGCCCAACTAGGCGACCCAAGCTGAGTGGAGCCAACCAAAAGTCTACGAAAATGCTTACCAATTTACAAACCATTTTTCGACTTGATAAAGGACTACTCATCAAAACTGAACAAATCATACGTACGGAAGCAAACAGAACAAGTAGCCTTTTCAATACGCATAAAATGTGGCGAACCACATAAGATCCATACTTGACACTAGGTGAAATCCTTTCAAAAATCAAACATTTGCAAACCAATGCCTTTACTTATCTAAACCTTTACAAATCCAAACCTTTGCAAACCAATACCTTTACGAATCAAAACTTTTACGAACTATTACCTTTACAAATCAAAACCATTACAAATCCAAACCTTTGCAAACCAATACCTTTACGAATTAAAACCTTTACAAATTCAAACCCTTCCAGACCAATACCTTTACGAATCAAAACCTTTTTAAAGATTGTTCGCGACGTGGCGAACCACTCAAAGTTTGCCTCAAAACATTCCTATGAGAAAAATGCAAGTTTTCAAATTCGGAATGGAATTATTAATTGTGGTTAAGTGGCTTGGCCGGGTCGTCTCAATGAGCACTTAGAATCCAAATGTAGGATGATGATAACTAATTTAGTGCCCCGGAAGTTGTTCGGCATTTGAGACTTCTGAGTGCATATTAAGAATTCGACAAACTCATGGTATCCCTGGTAATTACAAATGTTCATCGTTTTGGCTTCCATGTTACGAATTGTTTTTGGATTCAAAATTTCCATTCCCAAACATCAATGAGTCCTTATGGGGTCTGTGTCAAACCCCAACCCAGGATTAACCCAATAGTGTTTGCTTAGTGTGTGCTTAGTCTTGATTTGGGTTCAGTGATCGTGGGTTAGAATGTGATTAGTTTTAGTCATGGTTATAGCTTTGGGGAGTTCGAGAACGTTTAGTGTTTATTAGGCTCACTCAGGAAGGCCTGGGTGTACGTGCAAGCATGGGAAGATTGTGTTTGGTTGTGTGTTAATCGTGATTTTCATCTCATTTAATTGGTTTTATGATTATGTGCAACTTTCGTGTTTAGCCCATTTGTGTTTGAAGCCCAGAAAATCAAGTTTTGGCCAAAAAGGGTAAAATAGCCTTTTCACACTCAAATCTGGACACGATTTTCGAGATCCCAAAACTAAGTCGAAAATATACTTTTTGAAAACTAGATATTTCGAGGATCGTTTTATCCTTCTTCGTCGACTTCATTCGAGGCCCATGAGATCATGTTTTGACTCATGCAAGTTTTGCACTAAAGGGGACCCACTTGTCTAAACACTTAAGCTACTTTCCCCTTTCCCTTTCCCCATTCCACAACAAAAATCTCTGCACTTTTCCTTGCCCTAGAGTGAAAGAAAACCCTCTTTTTCCTTCTCCTTCTCTTCATGATTGCAAGAGCTATGAACCTCCAAATGGAATTCTAAGACCATCACCTTCTTCCTCTCATCTCAAGCTTGCTATTGGTACCATTTTCTTGAAGTTTCTTGTTGGAAGAGATCTTCATTTCTTTCCTTGCATTTCGTTTGGGAACCTCTAGGTAAGATCTACAATCCATCTCTTCAATAGAGTTCTTTCTATTCCTAAAGAGCATGTTTTTCTAACCTATAGCACCTATTTCTAAATGGGTTGCTTGGTTGTGTTTTTGGGTGAGTTTTGAATGGATTTTTCATGGGATTTTGTAGTTCTTGGCTTGACCTTTGATTTGGAGTGCTTGAAGAAAGATCTTGTGTTCATTTGGCTAAGGCAAGTGATCTATTTAAGTTGTAGTGCATGTGCGTTCTTGGATTTGTATTTTGGTACTAAGGTTGTGACTTATTAGGTTTTTATGATGGTGATCTTACTTTAGATAATGCAAGCATGTTTATTAGCTTTCCAAACATTCAGATTTCACACCTTTTAAGTAAGTCTTGCTTTTGTTGAAGTTTGGATTTGTTTTGTTAAGAAATGGTTTCAAGGGTTTTGAAATGGGTTTCCATGTTAATGACTTGTTTTAGTATGAAACAAATGCCCAATTGTGAGCCTTGTTAGCATGTTATATAATGTATTTAGTTTGCTAAATCAGGTTGGAAAGATTGTAGAAAAGAAAGGAAGGAAAGAAGGACCAGTGCATTGCAGAAATCAGAACTGGGTTCTGATTTCCGCAGTGTGCGCGGTCGACCGGCCAAGAGGCGCGGTCGACCGGCGACACTGGGATTTTGTCCCAGTTGGATGACCTGCTGACTGCGGGATTTACTATTTTCGCAGTTCACGCGGTCGACCGGCCAAGGGGGCGCGGTCGACCGGCGACACAGGGTCAGGTTCTCTGGAACCTGACCAAAACACTGTATATTGAATTAAATTTACAACTTTGAGTCGACCGGGACTTGGCCGGTCGACCGAGCTCACAGTGTACGCGGGTCGACCGGCCAATGCCGCGGTCGACCGGGCACACTGAATTTTCACTGTTTTAAGCTGAGTTTTTGCCCATTTGCTTTTCTTTTAAAATTTGAAAACTAAGCTATATTAAAGACTTTAAGTGGACATTGTGTGAATGGAACTCCATGCTTTTATACTAACTTCGGGGACACCAATCCATGTATTTCAATAATAGAGTTCCAATCAACCAATGGCCAATGAATAGCCTAAGCTTGCACTTTATAAAATTATCGTGTTTTGAAAGTGGATTTAAGACCGTAAGCTTTGTCGTATACTCGTTTTGAAGTCAAGTCTTTAAGCTCGTTACAAGATATGTTTCAAGATGTGTTTCAAGTATCAAATGGGGATCACTTCTATAAGTTGTGAGCATATATATTATGCATTGTGCTAGTCGTGCCTTGTCTTGTCGTGACAAGTGATTTCCCCCTTTTATTTTCGATATGTTTGAATCGTGTTTAGCGTTTTTTGTGCATTCATGAACTCAAGTGAACACCACAGAGCTTGGACTGCCCTTTCAGTCTGATCCACTGTCTGGGGGTCCTTAAACATGTGAACTAACTGCAGATTAGTAGTGTATTTATTACACATCGTGCGTGTCCGGTTCCGCGGCCGGAAATCCCGTCTTTATGGGAATCGTGTCGTGCTATATTATGTATATTCGTGCTTGTCGTGCGTGCTTGCTCTTTTCATTATAAATGATAGAGAAAGGATGGGCTCTATGTGGATTTACTATTCATGATATATATGTATGCATTCATGCTAGTTTGTCTTCGATTTAGAAAGTGTTTCGTAAGTATTGTTTTACGTTCAGCAAAGTATTTCTTTATGTTCTTGATTAAACGATGTTTTACATGCTTTCACTTAAAATGATTTCTTGCCAAACCGTTGTGTTTGATGCTTGTATGTTGGTGACCAGGTGCAGGAGACCCTCCCTTTGAGGAGGAGTGCCAGGAGGAGGCCGTTGGGCCCAACCTAGCCCGTGAGTGGCAACCCGATGACGTCATCTAGACGTTGGGGTGGTGCATGAGTTCCGTTGGATCACTTTTTGGGGATTTTGATATACTTTTGGTATTGTATTGGCCTATGTTGGCCTCTTATTTGGGAAGTGTAATAACTTAACTTATTTTGTTAACTTTACAATTTGAATTATGGGAATGCCTTGTTATGTTTCATTCTGATATTATGTATCGATGTCATTATGTTTCCTATTGTGACATGATATGATAAGATGTGATTTGCCACGCGCTTCCGCATACTTGATCGTGTGAGTGAGTTGTTCCATGCGTGTTTGTTTGGAACCCTCACCGCGGGAACCTGTGGGAGGTCTTTAAATCTTTCAAAATTTTTAATTAATGCCGCGGCCTCGGTCTGGGGTCGCGACAGTCTGCACATCAAAACAAGATAAAACAGGGTGCAAGAAATTGCCCCAGGATAGAACACATGTCCGCTCGAGCTGGCTGCCCAGAGGGTTGGCTTGCTCGAGCGACCATAGGCTCGCTTGAGTGAGTGAGGATGCTACCTAAGCTCGTCCCTTACGGATTTTTTTTATGTTCTTTTCATCCTTTAGTTCCTCTTTCTCAAAATCACTCTTTTCTTAAGAATCCTCTTCACTTCCAGAGCCCGCATGCTCTCTCCAACAACCCATCTTCCAACCATTTCAAAGCCAAAACCACTATTTTTCCATAATTCATCCATTCCCATAAATATATAATATTTTCAAGAAATAAAATCCATAATTAAACAATATTTTCATAAAGGGTGATATAAAAATCCACATCGTAACATTGAAAGAGTGACATGCAAGTGTACCCATTTGATGCTAATAACAAGATTAGCCAATAAACAAAATAATTCAGACATGTGATAGATGAAAAACACGATTTATGAGTAGAACATCCAAAATAATTAGCGTGCATAAAAACGGGCTAAATCAGTCACTTCCCTTGGCCTCTTGCACTCCAAGAATACCCCAAAATCTCTCCAATTAGACATAAGCACACCTAATAAGCAAAACCCCCAAAACATATCCAAAATGGCTCAAAATTAGAAAACTAACAAATACATGAAATTCGATCGTGCATGTTGGAATTAGTGGCTCATCTATGACCTAGATCAACATGTCAAAAGATGGGAGCAAGAGGCTTACTCTAAGATAGCCCTACAGCAACTCTAATGGCGGATGGAGAGGTTGTTGGAGACGAAACAATGAGAAGATGGCACCAATAGGAAGCTCTCAAAGCATGGAGGTTAACGGTGGTGGTCACTCTTCATTTTGGTAGAGTTTGGTGTAGTTTTGAGAGAGAAAAAGGCAAGAGGAAGGAGAAGAATAGGATTAAGTAAGTTGATGGTGGGGCCCACAACTTAAAACTCTTCAAGGGCTCAGAACTGGGCTTTCTAGGCCTTGAATGGACCCGACGAAGAAGACTAAAATGATCCTAAAAAATCTAGTATTTAATAAAGCATATTTTTGACATGGTTCTAGAATTTCGAAATTTGGGCTCAGATTTCAATGTGAAAAGGCTGTTTTACCCCTAGGTAGAAAACCTGATTTTCTGTGTTCGAATGGGATTGGTGTGGACACAAAAGTTGTTGGGGCTAATTTGACCTATCAAAAGAAATAAAAATTGAAAATTTTCAAAATCAAGAACAACCCCCGCCCCCCCCCCCCCCCCCCTCAACCACCCCACTGACACGTGCAACCCAAGGCGTCCTTAGGCTTCCAGACTAGGTTCGACGGCTTTCAAAATTCCCCAAAGCTATGGAAAAACTATTCTAATCTACAAACCAACTCGATTACACTCAAATCTCGCTTAAAGAACTAACCCACAGCTAAAAACACACTAATCACGAAAATTAGGGGTCGGGGTCTTACATCCTCCCCCACTTAGAACATTTGGTCCTCCAAATGATCTAAACCAACTCAAGATCAGATCTAAACCAACTCAAGATCAAATGGAGATATTACTCCCACACTAGATCACAAGAATCCCAAAAGGTCTGCCCAAGCTCATGGTTCTCCCGAAAACACATGAACTCACTAGGACATCCTATTCTGGAACACTATCTCAAAGCATTGATGATCTGCACTGCTCTTGCACGACTTCAATACCCCCAGTCAAACATGGCTGTGAGATAAGTCTATGGTCGAGGTCTTGGATTCGGTTGAAAATCTCAAACGGTCCAAAAAAAAATTTTATGGTCAACTTGTTCCTCTGACACTACCAATGTTCAAAAACTCCTTCCATCAATCCCCGACAATAATCAACTGCTCTGGCATGACCCGCTGTCACTCTAATTGTCATGCTACTCTACATGTCCAAACTCTGTAGGATGTACTTTGGTCAAAACTCATTTTTCCGATTTTCTACCCTGGCTTGCAAAACTGACCTTGGAAATTCAACTCATCACCACAATCCAAGAATGAAGTCTTCCTTCAAAGTACTCAAAAGTTCTTGTTACTTTGACTCTTTCTGGTCATTGCTCTTAGACCTGTGCAAAACGATCAACTCCTACCCAAACATGTTCGTCAACTACGTGTCGTTCTCAGACTGCCACAACTTTGCATCCAAATCCCAACATTGCTCCAACAAGCCCCGTTTGCTCAAAATTGAATCAAATGACTATCTCCTCACTTGCCATATCTGAGATGACATTCCCTTTAGGTGGTATTTGAAGTTCGCATAGGAATTTATGTAATTTTCTAATTTGCAAAATTTTGGTGGTGTCCGAGACGAAGAAGGAAAGTGAAGTTGGACTCCTAATCAAAGAGTTTGAAGATTACCAAAAGAGTTTTGGAGATGCCCAAAGAGTTTGAGGAATCCCAAAGTTTTGGAAAGTCAAAGAAGTCCAAGAAGTCTATTCCGCTTGGGCCATGTGGAGGAAAAGACTAGTTTCTATTTTTGCACTTTCTATTTATGGATGGTTGCTTTTATAGATAGTTTTCAAATCTGATCCAAACATAGTAGTTACCGAAATTGGTCAAATCAGATTAATTTTTGGAAATAGTTCTAATTAGTGTTGGTGGACGCATGAGATGGACCCATTTGTAACACTAATCTTAGGAACTGGACTTTCCTTAAATATAACTTGACTTGGAACCAATCATTGGTCATATCATGAGATGAATTGATGTTCATAAATATGGGCCCTAAGGCCTAAAAAGGAAATCCTCAATTCTAAAATATTAAGTGGGAGCGGGGCATTTAAATTGAGAAATCCCCATGGCTTTCCACTATAGATTCATTGTAAGGAAAGTATCAGCCTCGCGCCATCTTGAGAATGGTCGTTCCCCACGGAGGGCTTTTATTTGTCGGGTTACTAGATATGGATCTTCTATTGATAGTGTTGGTGAGACGGGGTGGGGGCTCACTCCCCAAGGAGGAGCTGCCTACAGCGATTGTCACGCAATGTTAGTTGGTGGGTCACACTTAACTAAAATAGTGATGTAGTATCCCCAATGATTTGCTTCATATATTTTAGAAACCAAAGCTAATCGGGAGTCATACATTATTTGGTATGAGATACCTAGATGATAATGAATGCTGGGGTTTATGGATAGTTAGTCTTAATCGTAATTTTGACCAACTTTGATCCGCACCAATCTAGGTGGTATTCACACTCCCCAATGAGGCATTGTGATTCCGATGTATTCTGAATACTAAACTCTAATATCATTTATATTCTTTAATTGAATGTATGGTTATGTGCTACAGTTTTCCAGCATGAATTCAAATACTTTCAATCCACTTGCGACCATCCTCAACCAGAATAAG
>QPKB01000680.1:0-12603 GCA_003546025.1 Camphora micrantha
TTCAGTCTGACCATCGGTCTGAGGATGATATGTTGTACTGAAATTCAGCGTCGTGCCCAAAGCTTCTTGAAGTTTTGTCCAGAATTTACCCAAAAGTCTAGGATCTCTGTCTGATACAATCAATAGGGGAACATCATGAATTGTGACAACCTTCTCCATATACATTTGAGCTAATTCATCTCGAGGTGTCTTCATGATCATTGGTAAGAAATGTGCCAACTTAGTCAATCTGTCAACTATCACCTATAAGCTATCTCTGTTATGAATTGATGGCAACCCAGAAATAAAATCCATCGTTATGTGTTCCCATTTCCAATTGGGCACTTCCAATTGCTTTAAAAGTCCTAGGGATTGCTTCCGTTTTGCCTTTACTTGCTGGCACACCAAGCATCTTGCTGTAAATCCTGCTACTTCCTTCTTCATATTATTCCACCAGTAATGATTGCGCAAGTTCTGGTACATCTTTGTACTATTGGGATGAATAGTATAACGGGAATGATGTGCCTCTGTCATGATCTCATTCTTCAACTCTTTTATGTTTGGCACACATAACCTGTCTTGAAAATACAACACACCCTCCAACAATCTGAAATCTGGTCTGCTGTCAATCTGTTCAATCACTCGAGCTAGCTCCGGATCCTCTACTTGTCTGCTTTTGATCCTGTTTAAGATCTCTAGTTCCCAAACAAACATGTGAGCCAACATAACCTTGTCATCAATTGGCTGCAAAGTCACTCCCAAATCGAGGAAAATTTCTGCCCAGGACCATTCTGCTCTCAAACATGCATTAGTTGCTGTCCTTCAACTCAGTGCATCAGCTACTACATTGGCTTTCCCGGGATGATATTTGATCGGAAAGTCAAAATCCTTTATATATTCCATCCACTGGGTTTGTCTCATGTTCAATTCAGGCTGAGTAAACAAATATTGAAGACTTTTATGGTCTGAATGAATTTCAAACTTCTCACCGTAGAGATAATGACGCCACATCTTCAATGCCATGACCACTGCTGCAAGTTCCAAATCATGAGTGGCAAACTTTTTCTCATGCTCTTTCAATTGTCTAGAACCATAAGCCACGACCTTCCCATCCTGCATAAGCACACAACCCAAACCAACTTTCGAGGCATCTGTATAAATGACAAATCTACCATTCTCTGTAGGCAATGTGAGTACTGGAGCTGTAGTCAACCTATTCTTTAACTCCTGAAAACTTGCTTCACATTCATCAGTCCACACGAACGGTACATCTTTTCGTGTTAATCTGGTCAATGGAGCAGCAACGGATGAGAATCTTTTCACAAATCTCCTATAGTTGTCAAACCCCAACCCAGGATTAACCCAATAGTGTTTGCTTAGTGTGTGCTTAGTCTTAATCGGGTTTAGTTATCGTGGGTTAGAGTGTGATTAGTTTTAGTCATGGTTATAGCCTTGGGGAGTTTCGAGAACGTTTAGTGTTCACTAGGCACACTCAGGAAGGCCTGGGTGTACGTGCAAGCGTGGGAAGATCATGTTTGGTTTTGTGTTAATCTCGATTTTCATTTCATTTGATTGGTTTTATGATTATGTACAACTTTCGTGTTTAGCCCGTTTGTGTTTGTAGCCCAGAAACTCAAGTTTTGGACCAAAAGGGTAAAATAGCCTTTCACACTCAAATCTGGACACAATTTTCGAGATTCCAAAACCATGTCAAAAATATACTTTTTGGAAACTAGATATTTCAAGGATCGTTTTATCCTTCTTCGTCGACTTCATTTGAGGGCCCACAAGACCATGTTTTTACTCATGCAAGATTTGCACCTAAGGGACCCACTTGACAAGCACTTAAGCTACTTTCCCTTCTCTCTTTCCCCATTCCACAAATCTCAGCAATTTTTCTTGACCTAGGGCTGAAAAACCCTCTTTTCCTCTTCTTCTTCTCTTCTTGAATGCATGAGTTAGAGATCTCCAAATGGAATTCTAAAACCATCATCTTCTTCCTCTCAAGCCAAGCTTTCCATTGATACCATTTTCTTGAAGTTTCTTACTGGGAAAGATCTCCATTTCCTTCTTTGCATCTTGTTTGGGCACCTCTAGGTAAGAGCTTCAACCCATCTCTTTAATGGAGTTCCTTCTACTCCTAAAGGTCATGTTTTTCTAACTTGTAGCACCCATTTCGAAATGGGTTGCTTAGTTGCATTTTTGGGTGAGTTTTTGAATGGGTTTCATGGGTTTTTTTGTAGTTCTTGGCTTGACTCTTGAGTAGGAGTGCTTGAAGAAGAGTCTTGTTTTCATTTGGCTAAGGCAAGTAATCTATTTAAGTTGTTGTGCATGTGTGTTCATGGATTTGTTATTTGGTATTAATGCCTTGTTTTACTAGATCTTTCATGTTGTGATCTTACTTTGGAAAATGCAAGCATGCCTAATAGCTTTCCAAACTTTCAGATTTCATCACTTTTAATTAAGCCTTGCTTTTGTTGAAGTTTGGATTTGTTTTGATAAGAATGGGTTTGAAGGGTTATGAAATGAGTTTCTATGTTAATGACTTGATTTAAGTTTGAAATAAATGCCCCATTGTGAGCCTTGATAGCATGTCATATTCATGTATCAAATTTGCTAATCAGGTTGAAAAGAATGTAGAAAAGAAAGGGAAGAAGGGATGGACCACTGACTGCAGAAATCAGAACTGGGTTCTGATTCCGCAGTTCACGCGGTCGACCGGCCAAGGGGCATGGTCGACCGGGCACACTGGGTTTGGTCCCTGTTGGATGACCTGCTGCACTGCGGGAATTACTGTTTCCGCAGTTCACGCGGTCGACCGGCCAAGGGGCGCGGTCCACCGGCGACAGAGGGCCAGGTTCTCTGGAACCTAACCAAAACACTGTACACTGAATTAAATTTACAACTGCAGGTCGATCGGGCCTTGGCCGGTCGACCGGGCTCACTGTGTATGCGGTCGACCGGCCAAGGGCTAGGTCGACCGGCCCAACTGGAATTTTTCCCTTTTTGGGAAGATTTTTACCCATTTACATATTCTTTTAAAATTTGAAAACTAGGCTATAATAAGGACTTTAACTTGACATTGTGTGAATGGAACTCCATGATATGTACCAACTTCGGGGACACCAATCCTTGTATTTTAATAATAGAGTTCCAATCACATAAGGGTCAATGAATAGCCTAAGCATGTACTTAATGAAATTATCATGTTTTGAATGTTGATTTAATATCGCAAGTCATATCGTGTACTCGTTTTGAAGTCAAGTATTTAAGCTCATTCTAAGATATGCTTCAAGTATTAAATGGGGATCACTTTTATAAGTTGTGAGCATATATATTATGCATTTTGCTAATCGTGCCTTGTCTTGCCGTGACAAGTGATTTCCCCTTTTATTTTCGATACGTTTGAATCGTGTTTTGCGTGTTTTGTGCATTCATGAACTCAAGTGAACACCACAGAGCTTGGACTGCCCTTTCAGTCTGATCCACTGTCTGGGGGTCCTTAAACATGTGAACTAACTGCAGATTAGTCGTGTATTCATTACACATCGTGCGTGTCCGGTTCCGCGGCCGGAATCCCGTATTTGTGGGAATCGTGTCGTGCTATACTATGTATATTCGTGCTTGTCGTGCGTGCTTACTCTTTTCATTATATGTGAGACCCCGACCCGAGAGGCCCAGATTAGTGTTTTTGGAGCTGTGTTTAGCTCTAAGTGTGTTTCGAGGTTTTTGGTTTAATTGGGAATTAAAATAGCTTTGTCATAGCTTTGGGATATTTTGAGTGTCTTGGTTTTAGTGTGGGGCCCTTTGGGGTTCCCTATTTATGGCTTTTCGTGTACTTGAGGTTTTATCTTGGTTTTCTCGATTTGTATTTTATCCCGATTTACTTGTTTTGTTAATACCCTCAACTTTCATGTTGATCCCGTTCCCGTCCCGAATCCCGAAACTTGACTTTTCTAGCTTCAAGGGCAAAACAGTCTTTTCACACTAAATCTGTACCGGATTATTGTTATTCCCGAAACCCGTGAAACATATACTTTTTGGAAACTAGATATTTCGACGATCATTTCTTCCTTCTTCGTCGATTTCATCCGAAGCCCCGAAAACCACTATTTCAGCCCAACTAGGTTACTAGATGGTGGAGCCCACTTGTGAAGTTTATAAAAGAAGACCCTTCTCCCTCATTCTCTCTTTTTCCAGCACAACAACTGAACCTAGGGTTTCCTTTCTCTTCTTCTTGCTTCTCCATCATCAAGCACCACCCAAACTTGCACCATCATCTCAAAGGATTGCATTATCTTCTTCTCCATTGCAAGGGCTCTCCATCAGTACCATTTTTGGAGAAATCCCATCTCTCCAAGACCTTCTTTTGACTTGCTTTGCTCATTTGGAGAACCTATTGGTAAGATCTCTTCCTAATCTTCTAGATTCATGTTCTTATGGTCCTTGAGAAGCTCCATTTTCATTATTAGGAGCTCTCTCTTCTTATTGCTTGTTTTGACCCATTTTAGGGTTTGTTTTGGGGGTTTTTGTAGAGTTTGTGATCTTGACTTGCAAGTGTGATTAGAGCTGGTTTTTCATTGATTAAAGACCCAAGGCAAGTGGATGATTTGATCCTTTTACATTTGAATGAGATTTGATAAAAATGCATTATGATTTCATCAAGTATTTTGTAATATTAATGGCTTGTTTAAACTTGAAATAAATGCACATTTGAGAGTCTTGACAGCTTGTTTTATCCATGTATTAGATTGCTAAACATGTTTGAAAGAATGTAGAAAAGAATGGAAGAAATGAAGAGACCACTGCACTGCTGTAACAGAACCTGGGTTCTGTTACGCAGTGTACGCGGTCAACCGGCCAAGAGACGCGGTCGACCGGCGACACTGGAACAGGCCCCCCTGTTGGGCAACCTGCTGAACTGCGGGAGTCTCAGTTCTGCAGAGCACGCGGTCGACCGGCCTAGGGCTCGGTCGACCGGCGCACAGAGGTCAGGCTCTCTGGAGCCTGACCAAAAGACTATTCACCCATTTAATTTACAACTCCCGGTCGACCTGGCCCATGGGCGGTCGACCGAGCCCCTGTATACGCGGTCGACCGGCCATGGGCCAGGTCGACCGGCCCAACTGGAAAACCTGCTGAAGATGGACTTTCAATGGATTTTTGGCCCTTTGTTAGATGGACTTTAAAGGGACTTTTGGCCCTTTGTTAGATGGACTTTAAAGGGACTTTTGGCCCTTTGTTAGATGGACTTTAAACGGACCTTTGCCCTATGATTAGATGGACTTTAAACGAACCTTTGCCCTATGATTAGATGGACTTTAAATGGACTTTTGCCCTATGATTAGATGGACTTTAAATGGAACCTAGTGAACCTTTTGTGAACCCGTTTGACTTCCTTTGAGGATGGTTAAACCGACATTTCCTCATGGTTACTCCGGTCGTATCGGTACTTAATCTAATTCAATCTTGAACGGTACGGAACGAATGATATCCTTTCTTTTATCTAAACGCGAAATTGGTTTGTTTGGGTATCGCGAATCCGTTTTTCCTTTCGATGACTAAGTACGTTGTAAGGTACTACTAAATTAACGTTGAGCTTAGGATCCCCTCTCTATTATGTTTCGTTTATTTAAAATTCGATTAAGGTTTGAATACCTAAAGTGCATAAAGAGCCCGGAATGTCTCTAAACTCAAGGAGTACCAAGTAATCATTACAATCGACATACGGGGTCCTTATTCACTTGATTTGTCTTGAATCCCGATAATAGCCCGAATTTCTCGAATTATGATTTAGCCTTCCCGAAAGTATTGAAAGTGTATTTTAGCATTTTTGCTAGCCCGTTTATACATGCCCGAATGAAATGAAATTAGTGCTTTTGAGCACCCCGTCCCGCCTGTTTATTTAAGTGCATTACATATGATTTGTACATGTCTCGTTTTACATGATTTGACCTATGAGTCGGCACCACTAAGCTTGGCTTTTCCTGCCGGTTTAATCCACCGACTTGGAGACCCCTTCCCGTCCCGCCAGCTGCAGTTTGGATCCCGCTACCTGGTTATTACCGTGGTATTGTCCCAATGCCGCAGATTGCTACTGTGGTCCCCGATGCCGGTTCGCTACCGTGGTCATGTCCCGTATTGTATTATATTATGTATATGTTACTTATGTTGCATCTCCTCACTTCGGTGACTGAGACAACATCCCGATATGCTCATGTCACTTCGGTGATAGAGGACTTAGCTATGTGTGGTTGCCATCTTGCTCGTTTCCCGTTTCCTTGGATACCGTACATGTTTTATATTGCATATGTATTTGGATAAATGATTCTCTCGTTTTATGAAACTATTGTTTTGACAGGTTTAAATGATTTTCAAGGTATTTTCTCTATTGTTATGTCTTTTCACCCGTTTGCCAAACCGTTGTGTTTGACCCACTATTTTGGTACTCAGGTTCAGTTTCCCCGCCCCGAGCTGTGAGTTGTTGGCTGTGGAGCCATGAGTTGCAGGTTGTCTTGTCGGCTATGTCCTGTAGACATTGCGCTTGACATCGGAGTTACGTCACATTTGGGTAGTGGATACTAGTTTGTATTGTTCGGCTTTTATTAGCCTTTCTTGGGATTGTAATTAATGCACATTGATACTTGTAACTTGAACATATTGGAAATGTAATATCCTGTTACTGTCAGCTCTGTATTTTATTTATGTTGGTTTATTCCAGTCTGATATGGTTCATAAAATGAT
This sequence comes from Camphora micrantha, assembly GCA_003546025.1. Taxonomy (NCBI): domain Eukaryota; kingdom Viridiplantae; phylum Streptophyta; class Magnoliopsida; order Laurales; family Lauraceae; genus Camphora; species Camphora micrantha. The sequence goes on from QPKB01000680.1 coordinate 6,724, forward strand.
GGCTTTATGCTAGGGGTTATATGCGACGCGGAATCTGATGATGTCCACGGACTCCGGGTCGCATTGCCACAAAAGCTTCCGCAAAAATGTTCAGAGAGTATTGTGATTGTGGATCCTCACACACGCGGATCTTGGGAGAAATATAATCATCCCTCACCTCCCCAAACTCTCCCGCCCCCTCGGTCGGGATCCGGGTTTGGGGGCGTGACATTATAAATGATAGAGAAAGGATGGGCTCTTTGTGGATTTACGATTCATGATATATATGTTATGCATTCATGCTAGTTTCGTCTCTGATTTAGAAAAGTGCTCCGTAAGTATTTGTTTTACGTTCAGTGAAGTATTTCTTTATGTTTTCGATTAAACATTCTTATTCATGCTTTAGCTTAAAATGATTTCTTGCCAAACCGTCGTGTTTGATGCTTGTATTTTGGTGACCAGGTGCAGGAGGCTATCCCCTTGAAGAGTGCCAGGAGGAGGCTGTTGAGCCTACCTTAGCTCGAGAGGGGCAACCCGACGACGTCATCTAGACGTTGGGACGGGTCATGAGTACCGATGGATCACCTTTTTGGGTTTATATACTTTTGGTATTGTATTGGCCTTTGTTGGCCTCTTAATTTGGGGATTGTAATAACTTAACATACCTTGTTAACTTTGCAACTTGAATTATTATGGGAATGCCTTGTTATGTCTTCATTCTGATATTTTAGTCATGATGACATTATGTTCATATTCTGTCATGATTTATTAAGATGTGATTTGCCATGCGCTTCCGCATACTTGATCGTGTGAGTTGGTTGTTCCTTGTGTTTTTTTCGGAACCCTCACCGCGGGAACCAGTGGGAGGTTTAATCATCTTTCAAATAATCTTACAAATCATCTCACCAAAGTCGCGGTGGGGCCCGGGCACTCGGTCCGAGGTCGCGACAATAGTAACCTGCTAAACCTAAGAGACTACGAATTTCTGTTACTGACATGGGTCTCTGCCACTTGACCACTGCCTCAATCTTTCCTGGATCTACTGCCAATCCTTCCTTGCTGATGATGTGACCCAAGAAAATTACTTGTTCAAGCCAAAATTTGCACTTACTCAACTTGGCATAGAGTTGATGCTCTCTCAAAGTCTGCAATGCTGCCCTCAAATGCTGCTCATGATCTTCTCGAGACCGAGAATATACTATCACGTCGTCTATAAAAACAACGATGAACTGGTCGAGAAATGGAGCGAATATCTTATTCATCAAGGCCATAAATACTCCTAGAGCATTGGTTAACCCAAATGGCATTACCAAAAATTCGTAATGGCCATATCTCGTTCTGAATGTTATCTTCTGAATATGCTGATCTCGAACTCGGAGCTGATGATATCCCGATTTCAAGTCTATCTTTTAGAAATATTCAGCTCACTGAAGTTGGTCAAACAATTCATCAATCCTTGGGAGAGGGTATTTGTTCTTGATTGTGACCTGATTGAGTTGTCTACAATTTATGCACATCCTCATAGAACCATCCTTCTTTTTCACAAATAGGATCGGCGCACCCCAAGGTGATACACTTGGTCTCACAAATCCCTTATCCAACAAATCCTGCAATTGAGTTTTCAACTCTCTGAGTTCTGCTGGAGCCATTCTATATAGAGCTCTAGAAATCGCAGCTGTCCCTGGCACCAATTCAATTGAGAAATCTATCTCCCTGACTGGAGGTAAGTCTGGAATTTCATCGGGAAAAACATCCGGAAACTCACAAACCACTTGAATATCCTCCACCACTTTGAACTGTTTATCCTCCGTGATAAACGCCAAGTATCCTTCACATCCATATTTCAACAATCTTTCTGCCTGCATTGCCGAGATCCGACATGTCGGAATCGGTCTCCTTTGTCCAAAAAATTCAATAATGTCTGAATGCAACGACAACTTGATGGTTTTGTTAAAACAATCCATCACTGCTCTATAGGTCGCTAGCCAATCCATACCAAGTATGACGTCAAAATCCTTCATCGTTAGAAGTATCAAATTGGCAGGTAAAATGAAATCTCCAACCTGAACTCGGGTACTCGGAAAATATTGGTGGCAATGAACTTGCTTGCCCACTGGGGTACCCACTACTAAAGCAACATCTAATCTCACTACAGCCGCATTGATATGTCTAGCAAAATCATGGGAAACGAAGGAATGTGTAGAGCCAGGGTCAAATATGGCCTTAGCTTCTATCTCTGAGATTAGAACAATACCTTCCACAACCTCTGCAGAAGCATCTGCATCCTCATGAGTAACTGCATAGACTCTGCCCATTTGCTGAGCTTGGTTCTGCTGCCCTTGCACTGGCCTAGGTGCTCTTTGTTGACCAACTAATTGATGCTGCCTCTGTTGCTGGAATTGCCTCTGCTGTCCCTGAGCAGGCCTTTGCTGTCCCTGTACTGGCCTCTATTGTCCTAGAGCTGGTCTCTGCTGCTGTGGCGCTGCACCCCTATATTGCTGGCATTGAGGAGCTGGTGCTCGGTACTGTTGCTGTTGTGGGGCTCGATAAATCTGTTGTGGTCCCTGCGGAGGTGCTGTCCTCCAAGGCTGTTGTGCAGGAGCATGAGAAGCTGCTAGCTGGGATGCTAGGGACTGACTACCGCCATTGGGACAATCACGAACTTGATGGCCAATCTGCCCACAATGAAAACATCCTCCAGTCTCCCTATAGCACTGCTTAGTAGGGTGATTCTTTCCACACCGCCCACACTGTTGTCTCTGACTGCCTGAGGGTTGACCTTGAAACTTCGGTTTCCTCGGGTTACCTTGACTAGAAGATTGTCTCAATTGATGTTGCTGGTTTTTGGCTTGCCGTTATGCTGCCTTCTTTTTTAGTGCACCCTCAACCCAATATGCACTTTTCACAGTCTCCTGGAATGTCGGGCATTGATTGTCTCCAATCATCATATAAATATCAGCTGATAACCCATCGAGAAAACGCCTGATTTTCTCTTCCCCTGGAACAACTAGTGTAGGTGCATATTTAGCCAATCTTGTGAACTGCTGTTCATATTGCTGCACTGACATGTCACCTTGCACTAAGTTCTGAAAATCTCTCTTCCACTGGTCCTTGACATATTTGGGAATGAACTTATCCATGAACTCCTTGGTGAATGTTTCCCATGAATGTTCTTCAGCCACTGCATCTGCTTGCACTACCATCTTCACTGAATTCCACCATTGAAGAGCTATCCCTCTAAACATGTAGGCCGCCAAGTTAACTCGCTGCTTCTGAGTATAGCGAAAAACTGCAAAGATCTGCTCCAACTGCTCTATAAAGTCATCTGCTGCCATGGGATCTTCTGACCCGTGAAACTCAGGAGGAACCCTCTTCCTGAATTTCTCATAGAGGTCATTTGGATCTACTTCCCGAGGAGGCATGACCACTTGCACTGGCTGAGCTGCTTTGTCAGTCAAGGCCAAGATCTGAGCTTGGAATGCTGCTGTATCTCTATCTGCTTGTGCTCTCTCAGCAGCTCGTTCTTCCCTTTCTCGCTGTTTTTCTGCAGCTTGTTCAGTCTCACGTTCTCTCTGCTACTCATTTTAAGTAGTCTAGGCTCGCACAAAAGCTTGCAAGAGTTGGGTGAAACGATCATCTGAATTATTCGATCCATTCCCAGGTTCCTTGTCCTGAGATCTAGTCGTACGCTGTGCCATGACCTACAATAAAATAATGATTGGTTAGATCCAATGAAACAAGCTAACAAGCAATTCTATAGACTTTATAGTGAGCACTTTAAAGTCTGTCTAACGGAATTCGCAATCCTCACCACGTCCTATTGTTTCTATCCATTTTTAATATCCGAAAATTGTGCTGGGCTCTGATACCAACCTTCACGTCCCTAAAATAAGAATTGGGAAAAACGTGAAAAATTTAAATTTAAATTCAAATTCCTGTGTTTAATACAACACAAGCTTCCAAAAGTAGACCCACATAACAAACCGTGGTGAGTCAAAATAAATTTCATTAAATGCAACGGAAGCTTTACTCAATTGGTATTCAAAGTTTATAAATGAGATCCAACACGAAAATCAAATAAACATTAAATATTAAAGTTGCGGAATAAATCAAACAATTACTAGGGAAAAGTTTATCATTAAAAGAAGTTCATCTAAAGAGTTGCTAAGATGACGTTCTCTCTAAAGCAAGCTCAGACGGCTTCGAAGCCATCTCCGGCATCCCACTCGGGCTCATCAGTTGGCTCAAACGTTTGAAACGTTTGATCCTCCTCCGTTTCCTCGGAAAAGTAGGGCTCGGTACCTATGCACCAAATATTACAAAGTAAATAGCAAGTACATAATCATAATTCGAAATTAAATACAACAACGAGAAGAATATAGACAAATGTGATCATATAGAAGTAATGACAATGGCACGAAAGAACGTATAACATAAATCAAACAAAGCAAAAGGAGCAATTTAATTCACACGAAGACAAGTGTCCCCGTTGTGGGTGGTCAGCCCTTAATAAATCGGGAAAGCCCGTCCACATCATCGGTGGTCATAAACCGATCAAATAAAACAAATCAGGATAACCTGTTCACATTCAAAGCGGATTATAAGTGATCCGGACACATCGATGATCAACCGTCCACATATCGATCTGCAGTCGTCCACAAATGACCCACATAAATAAATATATATATAAGCATAATAGACCTGAATAATAAAGCTCCGACACAAGAGTCCTAAGTCAAAGTAAAGTGCTGGCCATTTCACATTCTATATCATAATCAAATCGTTATACAAAATTTGCCAAGCCACTTTATAGTCATAACACACAATAGGGTATGCATCTAAAGGAATATATATCCTAAACCAACATATATATGCATGCGAAGGTTAAGACATAGATACGAATCGGTCCTAAGGTCAAACATAAGGTCTCGTACCCAACAACCATGGGAATTTCTAATAAATATAAGATCAACGCATCCCTTCTTCATTAATGGTGCATAGACCCAGTTAAGGGTTTTCCAATAGAGATAGGTTGAACTTGAATCCATTAGGATTTACCCGAGGTCATACCAGGCACTAATCCCCACGTTAGTAAGATACCGTTTGCCCGAACGGTATTTACTCGGTCTAATGATCTAATTAATAAGGTCCAAAATTATAATTTGACACATTAAAATCAAATATCACATTTAATATTTAATTTGCAAATTGATAAAGATAAATGACCTTAGTTTATAATTCTAGAAAGCTTAGGTCCTGTCTTAGTGTATTACCAAGAATATAATTTTAAGAATCCAATGGGTTCATTAAAGACAAAGGGTCTTTTTCCTAATTTCCATAACCTAAGGGCTAAGGAACACATGGGATTACATCATCACGAAGTCATCACACCTTTTTCCTCCTTTAATCATATTCAAGTCATGTCATCCCTTCATCAGGTTGGTCATCACTCATCCCCATTCTTTATTCCCTCACATGACAGGTCAACAGGTAATCAGTCAACAAATCATCAGGTCACCACTCTCCCTCATTCATTACTTTCTTTTCTCTCCACTACAGTTACAGATCCAAACACGTTAACACAGAACCCGGTTATGTGATGAAGTTCGACGCCCAAAGAAATTGGCCGCTTCGGACAGTGGGTCCCACAAATCAAGAGCCATGATCATCCCTAGGTATGGTTCTGCACTATTTCCTAAATACAACTCCAGTGAGCCTATCTCCATTAACACATAATTTCACAACCTTGGATGGTTAAAAAATGGGTTTTGAAAACCAAACAGGGTGGATAATGGTGGAAAACAAAACCGACGAAATCATCCCCAGATCTCCAAACTCATCAATACAAAATAACATAAATAATAACAAAATCACGTGAAAAAGGGCGCATCAAAAGGGTTT
>QPKB01000681.1:0-22324 GCA_003546025.1 Camphora micrantha
GTCAATCTGAGTCCCAAAGATGTTCTTTTTTATCACTATTGGTAATTTTCAAGGATTATTTAACCATAAATGACACATTCATCTCATAAACCCAATCCATTCAACAGCATTTTATTGCTGAAAACTAAAATGCTTGAACACTATGATGCATGGATACTTAAGAATGTGCCAACGTATAGTATCATGTCATGTTGTGTCATATCCGATGCTTCACTTTACGTGTAAAATCCATGTCCATGTTGTGTCTATGGCATGTCTTCGCTGTATCCATGCCAAATTTGGACATCATAGCTTGGACAAGATTGAGAAATTAGTAAATGTGGAACCATGTTTAAGTGAAATCTATTTCTCTTTAATAAAATAAAAGTACAATGGAAGAAAACTCTAAGCAGCAACAGCCAAACAGAAGCCACATTAGACAGCAAATTATGCTGCCAAGATGTCACCGGAGTCAAGAGCCCTTTTTAAACTTTGTGTTCAAATTGACTACACTACCTGTGGAAGAGCTGGATTGCAGTTTCCCTGGTGAATTTTTGCAATGAATGTACCCCATAAGGTGATTCTTGTCACAACAAGGAGATTTCAGACTGTAGTCATGTTCGTTTTATGTGAGTTTTCAAAAATGAACATAAAATTAATTCCTATCTCTGCTTTGGTATCTCTGCTTTGGTATTCATGAACATTGTCCTTGTTCGATTGGATTAGTGCAGGAATTTAGGAATCACTGATGACTGATGACACTTCGTGGTGCATGAGATGATTGATAATGCTCTATTCAAGGCTGTAATTTCTTTGAGATTTTCAGTGCTCTTAGAAGGTCAGTTTCCCTTGCTACTTAGTCAGAGATTCCTCTTAGCTCTGCACAAGCTCTTTAGAGGTTCTGCCTTCTTCCCCTGTTTTGTCTTTGCTGGAGTGTTTCTCTTCGTTTTTGTTTTCTTTTGAAGCCAAGCATCGTAGCAAAAAGCCTTCCCTGAAGAAGGCTCAGTTGATCTTCTATGATTTTTGCAGTGGTTTGTTTTCATCTTCCTTAGGCTAGTCTCCTCCTTCTCATCCTATCTTTAGATCATTTGGGTGGGGTGAATAGCTTTATTCCCCGTTCTTGGCAATTTTAAGTCCATGGTTGCCCCCTTCTCTCCTTGGGATGGTTCCTTAGTTTTTCTGTTCCTGGAAGTCAGGGAGGCCCAGGGGATGTTCTGCCATTGTAGTTGTTGCTGGTGGCTGTTTGGTTTTTTGGCAGCTGGGCTCTGTTTTGGCTTTCTTCAGTTGGGTTCAGATTTGGTGGTTGGGTCTTCTTCTTGCTTCGGCGTTTCTTCTATGCTGGGCCTTGTTTTGTTGGCTTGTCTTCTCTGTTCTGTGCGTGTAGTGGCTCTGTTGCCTCTTGCTGCTGGGCCTTGTTTTCCTGCCTTTTCTTCTCTGTTCAGTTTGTGTTGGGGCTCTGTTGCTCCTTGCTGCTGGCTTGAGTTTAGTGTTGCGCTGCGCTTTGTGGAGGAGCCTTCTTTCTGTTGTTGCCTTGTGTTATGTTCTGCTGTTTGTTGAGCTTGAGGTGATGTGGTTTTTTTATCTCCTCGTTGTTGGGTTGCTTTTTGGTTCTGTTGATTTTGTTCTATGTTCTTTTGTTGTTTGCTGTTTTGTGCCTTTCCAGTTTATGGGTTGGCCATTTTGGCTTTTTTTTTTTTTTTTTGCTTCTTCTTCTCCTTGTCTTGGGCGCTTTGCCTTTCTTCTTTCTTTTCAATACAAATTTACCATTTAGTAAAAAAATAAATAAAAAATAAACCATGACAAAAGAAACACAGGATCAGAAAGTCTCGTCAGTCCAAGTTTTTTTTTTTTTTTTTTTTTGTTTCGTTTTTATTTAGAATATGGCTATCAGTCATCAGTTATTATCATCATCAATTGACAATATTTTTGGGGGATTATAACCCATGAGGTCCAATGGATCAAGACTTGTTTATAATAGCACATGGATAGAGGCCCATGGGTACAAACCATGGATGTTTGTGTTACAGTTATTCAAAGGAAAATCAAGCTGCCATTTGCCGCAATGAAATAGCTACTGGCTTACTGCTATTAAAATGATGCACTTCTATGAATTGCAATGCAGTTGTAGGTCCACCACTGCTGAATTCAATGCAGTAATATCCTGCTTGATAACAGCTGTTGGTTCTTGTATCTCGACTGTTGGTTCATCAAAACCTGATGTCCTCTTTGCCAGAATAACAGGGAATCAATCCTTAGACATACAATGTATTCGTGCACTCAAACAATAGATTATGTAAGCACCAGAGAACTCACCCAATCACACAATCATTAAAAAAAATAGTGACCCAAAGGAAAAAAAAAAAACAAAGACTGTTCATTTTTCACATAGGGAACAATAATGGTAAAACAATAAGATCATATGTTAATGAATACAGACTTTTGTCAGTTGGGTTCAAATTTGGTGGTTGGGTCTTCTTCTTGCTTCGGCGTTTTTTCTATGCTGGGCCTTGTTTTGCTGGCTTGTCTTCTCTATTCTGTGCATGTAGTGTCTCTATTGCTTCTTGTTGCTGGGCCTTGTTTTGCTGCCTTTTCTTCTCTATTCAGTTTGTGTCGGGGCACTGTTGCTCCTTGCTGCTGGCTTGACTTTAGTGTTGCGCTGCGATTTGTGGAGGAGCCTTCTTTCTGTTGTTGCCTTGTGTTATGTTCTGCTGCTTGTTGAGCTTGAGGTGATGTGGTTTTTTCTTCTCCTCGTTGTTGGGTTGCCTTTTGGTTCTGTTGATTTTGTTCTATGTTCTTTTGTTGTTTGTTGTTTTGTGCCTTTCCAGTTTATGGGTTGGCCTTTTTGGCTGTTTTTTTTTTTTTCTTGGGCGCTTTGCCTTTCTTCTTTCTTTTCAATACAAATTTACCATTTAGCAAAAAAAAAAAAAAAAAAAAAAAAGACCATGACAAAAGAAACACAGGATCAGAAAGTCTCGTCAGTCCAAGTTTTTTTTTTTTTTTTTTTTGTTTCGTTTTTATTTAGACTATGGCTATCAGTCATCAGTTATTATCATCATCAATTGACAATATTTTTGGGGGATTATAACCCATGAGGTCCAATGGATCAAGACTTGTTTATAATAGCACAAGGATAGAGGGCCATGGGTACAAACCATGGATGTTTGTGTTACAGTTATTCAAAGGAAAATCAAACTGCCATTTGCCGCAATGAAATAGCTACTGGCTTACTGCTATTAAAATGATGCACTTCTATGAATTGCAATGCAGTTGTAGGTCCACCACTGCTGAATTCAATGCAGTAATATCATGCTTGATAACAGCTGTTGGCTCTTGTATCTCGACTGTTGGTTCATCAAAAACTGATGTCCTCTTTTGCCAGAATAACAGGGAATCAATCCTTAGACATACAATGTATTCGTGCACACAAACAATAGATTATGTAAGCACCAGAGAACTCACCCAATCACACAATCATTAAAACAAATAGTGACCCAAAGTAAAAAAAAAAAAACAAAGGCTGTTCATTTTTCATATAGGGAACAATAATGGTAAAACAATAAGATCATATGTTATTGAATATAGACTTTTGTCAGTTGGGTTCAAATTTGGTGGTTGGGTCTTCTTCTTGCTTCGGCGTTTTTTCTATGCTGGGTCTTGTTTTGCTGGCTTGTCTTCTCTATTCTGTGCGTGTAGTGTCTCTGTTGCTTCTTGTTGCTGGGCCTTGTTTTGCTGCCTTTTCTTCTCTCTTCAGTTTGTGTTGGGGCTCTGTTGCTCCTTGCTGCTGGCTTGACTTTAGAGTTGCGCTGCGGCTTGTGGAGGAGCCTTCTTTCTGTTGTTGCCTTGTGTTATGTTCTGCTGTTTGTTGAGCTTGAGGTGATGTGGTTTTTTCTTCTCCTCGTTGTTGGGTTGCCTTTTGGTTCTGTTGATTTTGTTCTATGTTCTTTTGTTGTTTGTTGTTTTGTGCCTTTCCAGTTTATGGGTTGGCATTTTTGGCTGGTTTTTTTTTTTTTTTCTTCTTCTTTTTCTTCTCCTTGTCTTGGGCGCTTTGCCTTTCTTCTTTCTTTTCAATACAAATTTACCATTTAGCAAAAAAAAAAAAAAAAAAAAAAAGACCATGACAAAAGAAACACAGGATCAGAACGTCTCGTCAGTCCAAGTTTTTTTTTTGTCTCTTTTTTATTTAGAATATGGCTATCAGTCATTAGTTATTATCATCATCAATTGACAATATTTTTGGGGGATTATAACCCATGAAGGTCCAATGGATCAAGACTTGTTTATAATAGCACAAGGATAGAGGGCCATGGGTACAAACCATGGATGTTTGTGTTACAGTTATTCAAAGGAAAATCAAACTGCCATTTGCCTCAATGAAATAGCTACTGACTTACTGCTATTAAAATGATGCACTTCTATGAATTGCAAAGCAGCTGTAGGGCCACCACTGCTGAATTCAATGCAGTAATATCATGCTTGATAACAGCCGTTGGCTCTTGTATCTCCACTGTTGGTTCATCAAAAACTGATGTCCTCTTTGCCAGAATAACAGGGAATCAATCCTTAGACATACAATGTATTCGTGCACACAAACAATAGATTATGTAAGCACCAGAGAACTCACCCAATCACACAATCATTAAAAAAAATAGTGACCCAAAGGAAAAAAAAAACAAAGACTGTTCATTTTTCATATAGGGAACAATAATGGTAAAACAATAAGATCATATGTTAATGAATACAGACTTTTGTCAGTTGGGTTCAGATTTGGTGGTTGGGTCTTCTTCTTGCTTCGGCGTTTCTTCTGTGCTGGGCCTTGTTTTGCTGGCTTGTCTTCTCTGTTCTGTGCGTGTAGTGGCTCTGTTGCCTCTTGCTGCTGGGCCTTGTTTTCCTGCCTTTTCTTCTCTGTTCAGTTTGTGTTGGGGCTCTGTTGCTCCTTGCTGCTGGCTTGAGTTTAGTGTTGCGTTGCGCTTTGTGGAGGAGCCTTCATTCTGCTGTTGCCTTGTGTTATGTTCTACTGTTTGTTGAGCTTGAGGTGATGTGGTTTTTTCTTCTCCTCGTTGTTGGGTTGCTTTTTGGTTATGTTGATTTTGTTCTGTGTTCTTTTGTTGTTTGCTGTTTTGTGCCTTTCCAATTTATGGATTGGCATTTTTGGCTGTTTTTTTTTTTTCTTCTTCTTCTTCTCCTTGTCTTGGGCGCTTTGCCTTTCTTCTTTCTTTTCAATACAAATTTACCCATTTAGCAAAAAAAAAAAAAAAAAAAAAAAAAAACAAGACCATGACAAAAGAAACACAGGATCAGAAAGTCTCGTCAGTCCATGTGTTTTTTTTTTTTTTTTTGTTGTTTCGTTTTTACTTAGAATATGGCTATCAATCATCAGTTATTATCATCATCAATTGACAATATTTTTGGGGGATTATAACCCTTGAGGTCCAACGGATCAAGACTTGTTTATAATAGCACAAGGATAGAGGGCCATGGGTACAAACCATGGATGTTTGTGTTACAGTTATTCAAAGGAAAATCAAACTGCCATTTGCCGCAATGAAATAGCTACTGGCTTACTGCTATTAAAATGATGCACTTGTATGAATTGCAATGCAGTTGTAGGTCCACCACTGCTGAATTCAATGCAGTAATATCATGTTTGATAACAGCTGTTGGCTCTTGTATCTCGACTGTTGGTTCATCAAAAACTGATGTCCTCTTTGCCAGAATAACAGGGGATCAATCCTTAGACATACAATGTATTCGTGCACACAAACAATAGATTATGTAAGCACCAGAGAACTCACCTAATCACACAATCATTAAAAAAAATAGTGACCCAAAGGAAAAAAAAAAAAAGACTGTTCATTTTTCATATAGGGAACAATAATGGTAAAACAATAAGATCATATGTTAATGAATACAGCCTTTTGTCAGTTGGGTTCAGATTTGGTGGTTGGGTCTTCTTCTTGCTTTGGCGTTTTTTTTATGCTGGGCCTTGTTTTGCTGGCTTGTCTTCTCTATTCTGTGCGTGTAGTGTTTCTGTTGCTTCTTGTTGCTGGGCCTTGTTTTGCTGCCTTTTCTTCTCTCTTCAGTTTGTGTTGGGGCTCTGTTGCTCCTTGCTGATGGCTTGACTTTAGAGTTGCGCTGCAGCTTGTGGAGGAGCCTTCTTTCTGTTGTTGCCTTGTGTTATGTTCTGCTGTTTGTTGAGCTTGAGGTGATGTGGTTTTTTCTTCTCCTCGATGTTGGGTTGCCTTTTGGTTCTGTTGATTTTGTTCTATGTTCTTTTGTTGTTTGTTGTTTTGTGCCTTTCCAGTTTATGGGTTGGCCTTTTTGGCTGTTTTTTTTTCTTCTTCTTTTTCTTCTCCTTGTCTTGGGCGCTTTGCCTTTCTTCTTTCTTTTCAATACAAATTTACCATTTAGCAAAAAAAAAAAAAAAAAAAAAGACCATGACAAAAGAAACACAGGATCAGAACGTCTCGTGAGTCCAAGTATTTTTTTTTGTCTCTTTTTTATTTAGAATATGGCTATCAGTCATTAGTTATTATCATCATCAATTGACAATATTTTTGGGGGATTATAACCCATGAGGTCCAATGGATCAAGACTTGTTTATAATAGCACATGGATAGAGGGCCATGGGTACAAACCATGGATGTTTGTGTTACAGTTATTCAAAGGAAATTCAAACTGCCATTTGCCTCAATGAAATAGCTACTGACTTACTGCTATTAAAATGATGCACTTCTATGAATTGCAAAGCCGCTGTAGGCCCACCACTGCTGAATTCAATGCAGTAATATCATGCTTGATAACAACTGTTGGCTCTTGTATCTCCACTGTTGGTTCATCAAAAACTGATGTCCTCTTTGCCAGAATAACAGGGAATCAATCCTTAGACATACAATGTATTCGTGCACACAAACAATAGATTATGTAAGCACCAGAGAACTCACCCAATCACACAATCATTAAAAAAATAGTGACCCAAAGGAAAAAAAAACAAAGACTGTTCATTTTTCATATAGGGAACAATAATGGTAAAACAATAAGATCATATGTTAATGAATACAGACTTTTGTCAGTTGGGTTCAAATTTGGTGGTTGGGTCTTCTTCTTGCTTCGGCGTTTCTTCTGTGCTGGGCCTTGTTTTGCTGGCTTGTCTTCTCTGTTCTGTGCGTGTAGTGGCTCTGTTGCCTCTTGCTGCTGGGCCTTGTTTTCCTGCCTTTTCTTCTCTGTTTAGTTTGTGTTGGGGCTCTGTTGCTCCTTGCTGCTGGCTTGAGTTTAGTGTTGCGTTGCGCTTTGTGGAGGAGCCTTCATTCTGCTGTTGCCTTGTGTTATGTTCTACTGTTTGTTGAGCTTGAGGTGATGTGGTTTTTTCTTCTCCTCGTTGTTGGGTTGCTTTTTGGTTATGTTGATTTTGTTCTATGTTCTTTTGTTGTTTGCTGTTTTGTGCCTTTCCAGTTTATGGATTGGCCTTTTTGGCTTTTTTTTTTTCCTTCTTCTTTTTCTTCTCCTTGTCTTGGGCGCTTTGCCTTTCTTCTTTCTTTTCAATACAAATTTACCATTTAGCAAAAAAAAAAAAAAAAAAAAGACCATGACAAAAGAAACACAGGATCAGAAAGTCTCGTCAGTCCAAGTTTTTTTTTTTGTTTCGTTTTTATTTAGAATATGGCTATCAGTCATCAGTTATTATCATCATCAATTGACAATATTTTTGGGGGATTATAACCCATAAGGTCCAATGGATCAAGACTTGTTTATAATAGCACATGGATAGAGGGCCATGGGTACAAACCATGGATGTTTGTGTTACAGTTATTCAAAGGAAAATCAAACTGCCATTTGCCGCAATGAAATAGCTACTGGCTTACTGCTATTAAAATGATGCACTTCTATGAATTGCAATGCAGTTGTAGGTCCACCACTGTTGAATTCAATGCAGTAATATAATGCTTGATAACAGCTGTTGGCTCTTGTATCTCAACTGTTGGTTCATCAAAAGCTGAAGTTCTCTTTGCCAGAATAATAGGGAATCAATCCTTAGACATACAATGTACTCGTGCACACAAACAATAGATTATGTGAGCACCAGAGAACTCACCCAATCACACAATCATTAAAAAAAATAGTGACCCAAAGGAGAAAAAAACAAAGACTATTCATTTTTCATATAAGGAACAATATTGGTAAAACAATAAGAGCATATGTTAATGGATACAGACTTTTAAATATTGACCAGTTCCATATATTCTCTAATCGAAATTGTCTACAAACTAATCACTAAGGTCATCACCCAGTGCGGTCCCGCCGAAGCAGGGTCCTAGGAGGGTCCAAACTGGAGACAGACCTAACCTTTGGTAATCTTGTACAAAGTGGCTGCTCGCAGGCACTAGTCTTTTCCATGCTTTCCTTATACCGTTCAAGGTATTACTACCCATGCACAATGAAAATGTGATATTAATAATGGGACGAGAGGGGCTTGCATCGTTATATGCTTTTCCTTCCTTTGTGCTCTTGCGGTTGTTTCGTGTGGTTAAAGATGTCGTCGTTTCCTTCTTTATGATTGGTTTTTCCTTGCTTAGTAAACAAGGGTGTGGGGAGAGATTCACTTGTGGATCTTGTGTGCCCTCCAAATCTTTGTATCTTTTATTGTCTTTGAACATTATGAATACTGCCACTGATTCGTTCTATTTTAAATTATAAAAGAAAGAAACTCATAATCTTTCAAAAGTTGGTGCTTTTGCTATTTTCATTTGAAATATTTCTATGTACTTTTGTTTCTAGTTATGACAACAGGAGGGATGCAAATGAGTGCACAGGAACGGGATGCTTCAATATTTGATTCGACGATTGAGCCAGAGGCACACAGCATTGGTAAGATCAATACTATTAATTAAATAATTTATAAAATTATTAAATTCTTGTATTTTTTTTATTAATTATTTTCCTTTTACTTTCAGCTTCGACCTCCACTAGAAGAGGACGTGGGAGGTCAAAAAATATCTCCCTTATCAGGCTTATTAAGGATACAGGTCAAAAGTTAAAGATTGAAATCCCTGAAGGGCTGTCTAGACCAGTTGGCAAGTATGCAAAGCAATTTAAGACCGAAGTTGGCATAATTTGTCGAACGTATGCTCCTCTTGCGTGTTCCACCTGGCCAACAGTTAAAAAGGAACATAGGCAGATATTTTATGATCGCATTTTGGTAATTCCCTCGATCCTCAAATTTTTTATTTTTTGCTTTTATTTTGCATACTAAGTTATTTGAAAGTTGGATGCAAAATTAAGTAATCTCTTTCTTGTAAAATATACCTGACAAATTTATTATGAATGCATCTTATTTGTAGGACAAATTTGATATAGATCTTCATAGTCCACGATTGAAAAAAGCATTAACAGTTGTTTAGCATCCACATTCAAGAACTATAGGAATAGATTGCACTCACATTATAAGAGGGTTGGCAATCACCGGGAGGCATGCCAAAAACCTTATGAGGGTGTGTCACAAGAAGATTAGGAACTGTGCTGCAATAGGTTTTGTTCAGAAGAATTTCAGGTGGAATTTTATTTTATTTTTAACTGCATTACCTACATAGAAATTAATTTTTTTTAGAAAATATTGAAGGCATTTCTAATTCTCTAACTTAAATGCAGAAAGTTAGTAAAAAGAATTCTGAAAACCGAATGCTACTTAAAGTGAACCATTGTGCGGGTTCAAAATCATTTGTCGAGTATCTTCATGAGACGGTATTAGTAGTTCTAATATTTTAATTAGTATTGATTTATTAACTTCTTTTTTAAATTTAATATTGTGATTGAATTTATACAGCGTGATGCTCCAATCGGTAGGATAGAATTGTGGCATAAGACACACTATAGTCAAGATAAGGGTTGGTCTACTCCCGAGTGTCAGCTGCTCTATGTAAGGACACTTTTTTTAAAGTTTCATCTAATTACTTATTTATTTTGTTCTTCAGTTTTTCTATACATGTGTAAATATTTATGTGAATTTTTTTCTTTTGTAGGAGAAAATGATTACACTCCAGTCGCAACCCACAGAAGATGATTCTCCCCCATTGACAGATGATGAGATATGCAGACAACTGTTGGGTACAAGGCCCGGATATGTCCGAGGTCTTGGGCATGGCGTCGTGGCCTCTCCATCCTCTTAAACATGCCTTTACAATAGTCAGCGGGTGGAAGAGCTTACTAAGATGGCCACGGCAGCTGAAAGACAATCTCAAGAGTTGGCTGAGCAGTTGCAGCGGATGGAAGCTCAGATGGAGTCTCAGAGGCAACAAATGGAGGCTCAGATGGAGGTTCAGATGGTGGGTCAAAAGCAACAAATGGAGGCTTAGATGGATGATATGAGATCCTGGCAAAAGAATATGGAGGCTATGATGCAATCTATAATGACACAAAAGATGGGCACTCCTCCATGGTAAAACGTTTATTCATTGCTTCTATACATCACTAGGTGCATGTTCAGTTCAAATAGAAGGCAAATAAAAATGGATAAAATTTCATCATAAATTTTGAGATATAAGGTGCTTCATTTTCTTAGTTGCAGTTACCATGTTGAATCTCTCTTCACAAATGTCACAAGCCGAATTCTAACAATACACTCATCCAAGGAAGTCTCCATTTGATGCAAATTTGTGTAATTGCCCATTTCCTTGTGATCAAATGACTCCCATCTGATACATTCCCTTTAGTCCGATAAGCCAATTCTAGCCATTGGTTAAAATAGGAAGAAAAGCATGGTTGATTTATTAATATCCAAACCAGACAACCCATCATCATTTCATAGCTTCCAGGATTTCTAGTACAAAACCATTTTTCAATGAAATCATGCTTATAGCAAGAGACCCTTTACCTCATCCAAGGAAAGCTTCCCATCTGATGAATTACTTTCCCAGGATTTCTAGTACAAAACCATTTTTCAATGAAATCTTGCTTTTAACAAGAGACCCATTACCTCATCCAAGGAAAGCTTCCCATTTGATAAATTAATTTCCACAGGGTTAGGTTAGTTAGACAAGAAGTGATGCGTTTTTCACAAGTCCTAGGAATTCTAGTGGAAATCCAATTTTCAATGAAATCATGCTTATAACAACAGACCCCATTTCCTCTTTTGAAAACTCCATGGTACTTTTGGTTCCCTCCAATTTTATTTCCCAGGCACTAGATGTGTGACTTAGCCCCTTCTAGTCCCTAGAATTTTATACCAAGTCAACCCTTCTAACATGCAGTTTCTCACCTTAGATGTTCAAGAAAGATGCATATGCATATGCACATGAACATAGGAGATGGAGGGTGTAAAAATAGGAAGAGGGGAGATAAGGTCTTTAAATTCAGGACCTTCTGTGAACCTGGTTATCCGGCCAATTTCAATGGCCCATTTCATCAGAACATCCGGTCCCTTCTTGAATTTGGGCATCTTGAAGATACTGGTTTGTGAAGAGGATTGAAAAGTTGGTCATTTCAACTTGAACTCCAACATATACAATTGTGATAATTTTTTGATGATGATGTTGAGCTTTCATTTTCATGGAACAAATATAGGTATTTTTATCTTGTTTGAAGTGTTGCAGTGCTCTAAATTTGACAGAAAGTCGCTCTTCCTTCTTTTCCACTTTATTGTAAGAACATTTTGCATGCTATCTCTCTTTACTGAGTAGACTTATTTTTTCTCGTCATCACCAGAAATTTTATGTATTCTTATATGCACATGTAAATTAGTGATGGCTGTGATCACTTGATCTTGGGCAATCATTGATTATCTCGTTCAAATCTTGGAGTTACTAGAGACAACCATTGGCGATAATATTCGGGTTAGTACAATAGATCTTCCATTAGGTATGTAACTGGATTTCACGTTAGGCCATTTACATCAAATTCAAGGACGGAGTTTGTTGATTAAGGAGTCTTCTCTTTGTGTTAACTTTAATGAAACCCTTACAATGATGTTTTCTAGGTTAAACAACAACCTATCAAATGCTAAGCAATAACCTAAGATGAGTATTTCTTCTCAAGGAAGTGTCTACAAAAACACTCAAAGAGATACAATTTAAGCTCAATTTAAATGCCTCTTCAATAGGCTGATATGAAGGTTTAAATCAAGAACAAAACATACACAAACAAATAGCAAAGGTGTGTGCTCAAAGTGTATGAATGTTTACTTCAATCATTTTCTAAAAGGAAGCTCACAAATGAATGCTTGATGCATTTGAAAATCTAAACACTGAAAATGATGATTGAAGTTATAAACCAATCACATGTAGAAATCAAACAACTTGGAAAGATATGTTACACAAGTTGTATGAAGTTTAAAGTTTTAAAAACACATGTAATTGGGATGAGGATGTTTGCAAACCAAACTAAAATTCCAAGGTTATATTTTGTTTGCAAAACATCTCAACTAAGGCTAGAAATCATGCAAATATGAAATTACAAAGATTTGATCATGCATGCCTTTAAATGGAATGAAAATCAAAGTTAACTTAAAAGATATACCTCTTTAAATATCAAACATTTGATTTCCAATTAGCCTCTAGCTATCCTAGCTTGTTCCTCTTCTTTAGGCTTCAAAAATGGTTCAAAAATTGCATCCCAACAGCCATTGGAAAGAAAGGAAAAGAAAGGAGTTTTATACAAAAAACAGCCCAACGGCTAGTTGGCCCGGTCGACCTCAAGCCCACGCGGTCGACGGGGTCCAACGGTCATATGGCCCAACGGCTATATGCGCGGTCGACCGGCCCAACTGCGCGGTCGACTGGCCACACAGGATCTGACAGAAAATGACAGATTTTTCAGACCCTGTTTTTAGTGTGCGCGGTCGACCGGGTGGGAGGTGCGGTCGACCGGCTACACAGACCAAGGCTGAGTTCAGATGAATTTTTGAGAAATTTATTTATTGAAAAATGAACTCTTAGCCAAAATGTTTTGTGCATACAAAAAGGATTCTAAAAATAGAGTTTGTATGCAAAACAAGAACCTCGAATCCAAACTGGATTTTTCAAAATCATGCACGAAGAACTTAGATTTTCGAAAATCAATTTGAGTTCTAAAAACATGCAGGATGAAGTCTTTGAAAAAACAATAGCTTTTTCAAGTCTGAGGTCCGGGTTTCAAGGTCCAGACTAAGCTGAACGTGTGTGTGATCAAATGACTGAAAGTGATAGTGTTTTCCATCAAATTAGCAATACAAAAATCCTAACAATCTCCCCCTTTGCAATTTGATGGCAATTCAGTTGATCACAACACTTCTAGGGCTTCAGGTCTTGAAGTCTCTGGAGAGCCGCTTAACCTTGGATTCTCCCACTTCATTAGAGCTTTCTCCATGCTCTAAGCTTTTGTTAAGCGCTCTGAACTCTTTTAAGATCCTTGGACAGATCTCCCCCTTAGTTAGATCTGTTCTTCTTTAACTGCCCTTTTAGTTGGATCTTCTCTCCACCGTTGATTGATATCAAGAGAGGATCTTCACTCCCCCTTTGTTTGATCTTCTCTCCCCCTATGTCTGATATTCTCTCCCCCTTTGCCATTGAATTGCAAAGGAACCTGTATACATGAAAAAAGAAATACCTTTCAGTAGCACCTGTTATCAATAGAAATAGAAAATGAAATGCAGAACAGGCTATCATGTATATGGATTGTTTATACTGTGTTTTGAAAGAAACTAAGATAACAGATACTTACACAGATTTAAAGCATCATAGTCATTCACCATAACAAGAAGAGAAGTGTAAATGAAACTGGAGATTCATTGATTTAACTTTGAAGATTAGTACAACTTCATTTACATATTACTTGACCAATACAAAAATCAAAAATCAAAAACAAAATCATGGCCAGTAATATAGTCAGAGAGTTTTATAAACAGAAAATACATCAAAATCCCCAAAATAAATTCCCCACAAAAAGAGAAACAAAAACCCTCCTACGAGCTAAGGAGAATCTGCAGGCGAGAGAGGCATCACATCATCATGCCGCCTACAGCTACCGGAGATGTTTGAGAGGTATCTTAAGGTCTTCTTCATCATGCCGGATACCTCCTGGCGAAACTCCTGAAACTCCGCTCGCAAGGAAGACACCACATGCTCAACAGATGTCATCCGGTCTTCCAAGCTGCACTGTGGAGGAGGCTGATGGGGCTGAGGAGGAGGCTGAACCGGCTCTGGAGGAAGCTGAACAGGCTCTGGAGGAGGCTGATCATCTCCAGGATCTGCAACTGCTACGTCTGCAGCCTCTACCTCCGCATCTCCTTCTACTATTGGGTTCACTCGCAGTGGAGGAGGCAGCTTCATCAAGAGAATATTGGTCTTGTTGAAGACTGTTGTGGTCTCCGGTCTCTCAGAAGCTGGAGGAATCACTCCATAAGAACTGGCGAGTTGGGTCATCAGGAACCCAAAAGAAGCTGCACAGGGCTGAGAGCCTGTGATCACTCTAACAATATGGTGCATAATGATAGAAGGGAGACACATGGGGACACCTGAGATAACATTGTGTAAAAGGTTTCCCATGTATGATGTTACCTCAATCCTATTCCCTTTCCTCGGGTAAATGGAGTGAGTGAAGATGCTGTGTATAATCCGAAGAGGAGGGATCATGGATGAGGCCTGGAGAAAATTTTTGGCTGACCAAACCTCAGGGTGTCCACAGAGAGCAGTGGTGACAGAGTCTCTCTCATCAAGGGGTAATACATCTGAAATGAACTTGGGTCCAGAAGACCTGGGAATACCCATGATGGAAGAGATAGTGTCAATGGTGACTACTTCTTCACCATGCATGAATCTAATGGTGAAGGAGTTTGCAGATGTGGCACATATAGATTCATAGAGGCCATGGACGGAGGAGGCAAATGTGTTGCCACTCCAGGTCAGGATACTCCCCCAGCCAATGGCTTCAAGGAGAGCTGGGACTTGATAGTCCACAAGATCTTCAATGATGCATAATTTCTCAACGATGATTCCCTTGCTCCTAAAGGATTTGATAACTGATGATGGAGAATGAATAGGGTTGAATCGAATCACAGCAGGAGGAGCAGGAGCCTCGGGAGAAGACGATGGAGATCTATGAGAGGAGGATGCTTGTCCAGTCTTGGACTTTTTGCTAGGCCTCCTGAAGGTCTGTTTAGTGCGAGCCATGGATGGTCAAGAAGGTACGAGTAGGTGGAAGCTCACACAAGATTGAAGACCAAAACAAATGCCTTAAAAAGTTTTGAAAAGATGGTTCAGGCAATTTGTCAAACACTTGGAGTGCAGACTAAGAGACTAAAAGATTTACAAATTATACTTTCCCAAGAGTGTGCACAAAAGGCTACAACAAATCCAGAAGAGATGGAGAGACCAGCTATAGCTAGAAGAAACAGAAAGAAGAACACAGAAGGGAAGGGAAAAACACAAAAATCAGTCCACAGAGTTGGACTGCTGCAGTGCAGACCTGGGACGCCCAAGGGAATGAGCTGAGGTGACTGCCAGGGGTTTTCACACCTTGGAGTAATGTGTAATAGCTGAGAGAGAAAAGGAGAACAAGAGAATGAAGAAACAGAGAGAGAGGGAAACAGGGACCAGCTGCAAACCGATGACAGTGAGAATGAGAGAGCCAGACGAGAGAGAGGAGGAGAAAGAAAGAAAAACAGGAAGAAGAAGAGGAGGGAGAACCCAGCAGAGAGATTTGGAAGGTGGGGGCAACAGTCAGGGGGTCGACCGGCTGAAAGAGGGAAAGAGGGAGGGAAACAGAAATGAAACAAAAACAGAGAAAAAACAACTGTTTAAGTTGCTGGACCCGTGTGGCCGGTCGACCGGCCAAACCACGCGGTCGACCGGGCCAACAGGGCTGGTCTGACAACAGAACAGAACAGAGAGAGGGAATAAGTCCTGAAAATTTCAGGGGCAACCTCCACTGAAACTAACCCTACCCCAGCTATCCTACAAGCTTAAAATGAAGTAGAAAAGAGATTTCATAAAATCATTTCTACAAAATTCCTTTTGAAAACAAAAGACTTGAAGACTAAGAAGAGAATTTTCAAAAACATTTAATTTGATGAGAATTGGTTTAACTAAGAATTCAATCAAATTTAAACATATTTGAAAAACAAATCAATTGATTTAAATAGATTTAACTTTGAAGAATTTTTTTTTTTAAATCAAAATGATCAATCAACATGCATTTTAACATAATATACCTTTTAAGAATCAAAATGCATTGATACCAAATAAACCTAAAAAGACTAAAGCTAAAAACCAAAAGAAGATACTAAGAGAAGTACAAAGCACTAGACTAAAGACCATTAACACATGTGACTATGAGAAAAGAATGGTCCTATCTAATTAAGATCACTTAGTATTTATCTAAAGGTCTAACCTTAGGTATCCATCTAAGGTCTTGGACTTTTAGGTCTATTTTAGAAATCCTACCAACTAAGGGAGAAGGAGATTTGACTTGACAAATTTTTAATTTAGACTTATCACCATTATGTTTAGATTTAACTAAATTTAGCTTAGGTTGGTGAATAGTCTTTTGAGGTTGGTGTTTCTTCTTCTTAGGGGATTGAGTTCTCTTCTTCTTATTTTCTCCCTTTAATTGACTTTTGAATTTTAGATTTAACTTTGCAATTTTATTCAAAAGTTCTTTCATATGATGACTTAAGGGAGATTGATTGAGAACCTTTTTGTTGATAGATTCTTTTATAATTGGTTTAACTTGTTTTACCTTTTTAGAATCTATCTTAGGAGACTCCTTTTTAATTGTTTTAACTTGTTTGATTTTCTTGGAGTCCTTTTTGATATTTAGTGTCTTACCCTTCATGGAGTTTGATTTTACTTTTTTGACCTCAAAGATGGGTTTAGACACATGGCTTCTTCTTAATTTGCACTCAAACCTAAAATGCCCTTCAATGCCACAATAATGACATTTTGATTTGGGCAAGGGAGAATGAGTGCTAGAGAATGAGGACTCACCTTTCACAAAAGTGTTGGTGAATTTAGGGTCATGTGAAATATTCCTATTGTAACGAAGGCCCGTCCTATCGCTTTGAGATTTACCCAATTTAAGTAACTTTTCAAATTTTTCTTCACTTTGGGTAAATTTGCACTCATACTTTTGTTTGTAGCATTCAAGTTGAGTGACTTGCTTTTTAAGGGTTGAATTCTCATTTTTAACCATTATGAGTTCATTTTCAAAACCCTTATGTTTGTTTAGTTCTTCATTGGCAAGATTTAACTCAAGTTTGAGTTTATTAATATTAGATCCAAGTTCCAAGGATTGCAAATTAATTTGATCATTAGACAAGTTTAATTTGGATTTTAAATAGGTAATGTTTTCATCTTGTCTTTTTAAGGCATCTCTTAGATTTAAATTATCTTTATTATGCTCATCATAATTTGACTTTACATTTTTTAGTTCATGTTGAGCATTAGATAAATCTTTCTTAGAGATATTCAACTTGAATTCTAAAGAGTCAAAGTCTTTGTCTTGCCTTTTTAATTGATCTCTTAGTTCTAAGTTTTCCTTATTTAGTTCATCACAACCTATCTTTAAATCATTTAGTTCCTCTTGAACAATGGATAGATTATGTAAAGAGATCATGAACTTAGATTCTACACAATTTATTAATTCTTCTTTCTCTCTAAGTTCATCTTTTGAAGAAACTAATTCCTCATTTAGTCTTTTAGATTCTTCTTCTAATTTTTTATTTTTCTTGTTAAGCTTTAGAGACAATGTATACAAGTCATCATAAGCTTGGTGTATATCATCTTCATTTTCATCATTTTCTTCTTCTTTAATGTCAATTTGAGATTCATTAATTTGAAGGTTTGAATCTCCAATAGATGGAAGAAATAGGGATCTAGAAGAATCTACACAAGAATCTATATAACCTAAAGAAGTGGAATCCATTCTAATGGTTTTCATGAAAACACAAAAACTAGGGTTTTTGACTCTAGGCTTTTACACCTAATCAAGAGTTCTAAAAACACTTGATCCTAAAATAGAGCACGAGGCTCTGATACCAATTGAAAGTCCGGGATCCTAACCCTAGAGGAGGGGGGGGGGGTGAATAGGGTGATCTACACTTTATGACTAACCAAGGCCAATTTTAACTTTAATGAAAACAACTAGTCACATATGATGATTTACCAAACAAGATGCGGAAGCTAACAAGAGAAATCACCACAAGCATACAATCTTACACAAAGATTTATAGTGGTTCGGCCTCAATGCCTACATCCACTACCGGTTTGTGTTCCAACACCCCACCGGATTTTCACTATTTATGCTTTTCAAAAGGCTAAGCAATAACCCTTACAATGATGTTTTTCTAGGTTAAACAACAACCTATCAATGTGCTTTTCTAGGCTAAGCAATAACCTTTACAAGATGCTTTTCAAAGGCTAAGCAATAACCTCTACAAGATGCTTTTCTTAGGCTAAGCAATAACCTTAACAAGATGAGTATTTCTTCTCAAGGAAGTGTCTACAAAAACACTCAAAGAGATACAATTTAAGCTCAATTTAAATGCCTCTTAAATAGGCTGATATGAAGGTTTAAATCAAGAACAAAACATACACAAACAAATAGCAAAGGTGTGTGCTCAAAGTGTATGAATGTTTACTTCAATCATTTTCTAAAAGGAAGCTCACAAATGAATGCTTGATGCATTTGAAAATCTAAACACTGAAAATGATGATTGAAGTTATAAACCAATCACATGTAGAAATCAAACAACTTGGAAAGATATGTTACACAAGTTGTATGAAGTTTTAAAGTTTTAAAAACACATGTAATTGGGATGAGGATGTTTGCAAACCAAACTAAAATTCCAAGGTTATATTGTGTTTGCAAAACATCTCAACTAAGGCTAGAAATCATGCAAATATGAAATTACAAAGATTTGATCATGCATGCCTTTAAATGGAATGAAAATCAAAGTTAACTTAAAAGATATACCTCTTTAAATATCAAACATTTGATTTCCAATTAGCCTCTAGCTATCCTAGCTTGTTCCTCTTCTTTAGGCTTCAAAAATGGTTCAAAAATTGCATCCCAACAGCCATTGGAAAGAAAGGAAAAGAAAGGAGTTTTATACAAAAAACAGCCCAACGGCTAGTTGGCCCGGTCGACCTCAAGCCCACGCGGTCGACCGGGTCCAACGGTCATATGGCCCAACGGCTATATGCGCGGTCGACCGGCCCAACTGCGCGGTCGACCGGCCACATAGGATCTGACAGAAAATGACAGATTTTTCAGACCCTGTTTTTAGTGTGCGCGATCGACCGGGTGGGAGGTGCCGTCGACCTGCTACACAGGCCAAGGCTGAGTTCAGATTAATTTTTGAGAAATTTATTTATTGAAAAATGAACTCTTAGCCAAAATGTTTTGTGCATACAAAAAGGATCCTAAAAATGGAGTTTGTATGCAAAACAAGAACCTCGAATCCAAACTTGATTTTTCAAAATCATGCACGAAGAACTTAGGTTTTCGAAAATCAATTTGAGTTCTAAAAACATGCAGGATGAAGTCTTTGAAAAAACAATAGCTTTTTCAAGTCTGAGGTCCGGGTTTCAAGGTCCAGACTAAGCTGAACGTGTGTGTGATCAAATGACTGAAAGTGATAGTGTTTTCCATCAAATTAGCAATACAAAAATCCTAACATAGTCCTTCAATCCATGGTGAACTGGAGTAGAATATCGTTCATATTGCAAGGATATAGGTTGGTTTTAAAAACATATAGTTGGTTAAGAATACTCAATTTACAGGTGGCCATGATAAGAAACCAATTTCAATGAAGGAAGAATGCCGTCTGTTTTTTGATATGAAAAAATAAGGTAAGTGAGTGATAGAGGGGAGACTTTTGCAGAAGAATGTGCACTTTCAAGCAAATAAAAATTATAGTTCAATGAAAAACTTAAAATTGATGTTATATATGTATGATCACATGCGAATGGATTTCTTGATTAAGTATTTTATTAAGTTGCATCTGTAGTGGGGAGGAAGCATGAAGGTCAGAGTTTAGCTCTCATTAGTACTTCTGTTAATGTGTTGTTCATATATTTGTTTCCATGTTCTCATACAGTTGTGGTTATATATGAGAATGATGACTTGTTGTCTTTCATTGCTTTTATGTCACTAAATGGGGCCACATATGCTACATTTTAGCCTACAAATAGCTTTTTAATGAATCAACACTTCAATGGTCCACACAATTTGATCGGTGGACTCTTTTGAGTCTCATGACATGCATTTTGGGTTGGACTTATTAGTCATCCTTCTGAAATATATTTACCCTAATTTGGTATGGTGGGCCACCATATGAATATGCAAATAGGAGGCTCTATCTTGTTTTATAGGTTTTAACATCTATCTTGTTTTATTTATTACAGATCGAAATGGGGAGATGAAGAGAAAATAAGAAGAAGCAACATTTTCTGGATCGGTTTGGAT
Source organism: Camphora micrantha (assembly GCA_003546025.1). Lineage (NCBI taxonomy): Eukaryota > Viridiplantae > Streptophyta > Magnoliopsida > Laurales > Lauraceae > Camphora > Camphora micrantha. Next base: position 20,410 of record QPKB01000681.1, read on the forward strand.
GTGCAGATCAATTTGAGGATGCTACATTTTTATCGTGGAAATTGTTCGTGTCTCTTCGTGATACATATCGAAGATCACCTTTCAGTCACAGTTTCGATGTTAAATTGAGACCAATTATTATATAGATTTATGTTCCACACAATTTTTATCTGTATCTTCAATAAGAATTTGTGATAAGGATATATAACTGTTTCATTGCACTCAAAATTTCAATTAATTAATTTAGTTTATTTTTTTACATCGATGGAGTGTTTATTTTCATACATGAATTGCTACTTAGGGATATATGATTGTGATAATCTAATGATGACTTTGCATTAAAGATTTGTGAATGGATGATGAGATTATATTTGTATTGATTGGGTATCAAAACATGAAAATTAAATATTTTTTGGAAATATTAAAAAAATATTTTTTTTGTTGAAAAATTATTATTTGTGGCACTTTTATTACATTGCAGATAACTCCATGGTAAAAAAGGTGAAGATTATTTACGACACCACAAAAATGTTGCAAAAATGATATTTACAACTTTATAGAGTGTCGCCCTTAATGATTTATTAACAACTTTTATGAATCGTAACAGATATAAATTATTGGTGACGCAATTTTGCCGTCGCAAATAAATCATTATTTGTGACGCTTATAATACGTCGCAATTGATAACGCTAATTAGCCACTCTTTGAAATTGTCGCAAATACCTCTCCAATTGCCACGCTGCAGTTTTTAGTGTCGCTAATCTTCCTGCGACCCCATTATTTGCGACCCCTTTGCGATGCCAAGGTTTTTGCGTCGCAAATAGTTAATATTGCGACGCTTTTTATGTTATCTGTGACGCTTATGTCGCGTCGCAAAAAAGCTAAATTGTAGTAGTTAAGCCATTTCAGAGAGAGTAGGCGAACCGAGATAAAGCTTCTTCAAGCTTGGTGATGGTCTCGGCCCCCACCTCGAGGGCCAAGAAGAAATCCAAGCCGTCTACGAAATTCAAGGAGCCGATGTACAAGCTTCTCGACAAGATCAAATCACGGCCATTTTTTAAATGGCCGCAGCCAATGAGGGGTGATCCTTTCACCTATGATCATAATAAGTTTTGTGCCTACCATAAATAAAATGGACACAAAACAGAAGACTGCGTGTCCTTCAAGTCTCATCTTGAGAAGCTCGTCAAGGACGGATATTTGAAGAACTACGTCAAAGAAGAAAACAGGAAATAATGACCGAGCCCATCAAAGCACATCAACACCAAAAATAATGAAGACAGTGATGAGCCAGAGGGCATAATAAACGTCATCCACTTAGCTCAGCACCAAGGAAAGCTACCAAGCTGGTGCCGACCCAGGTAGGCCTCACACAATTAAGCAGGTGATGATGACCGAGCTAGAGCCAGCGCAAAGAAAGCAATGGACAGAAAAGCCCAAGATCTTGATTCTCGGCATAAGGACCTAGATGGGGTCCCAACTCCCCCACAATGACCATTGTTCTAGACCTGAAGTTGAAGAACTTCGTAATAAAATTGGTACTTATGGACCCCAAAAGTTCCTCGGAGATCCCATACTTTGATTGCTTCAAGAAGCTGGGACTCAATAGGAGACCTGCAGGAATCACGAACTCCCTAATAGTTTCAGCTCGAGCAGTTACCCTAAGGGAAGATCTCCCTGAAGGTCCAGATAGGAGAGCCAGTATGCAGCCGACTTCTTGGTGGTAGATGTACCATCACCATACAATGCAATAATGGGGAGGACTTGGCTGCATGACATGGAAGCCGTGCCTTCCACCCATCACCAGAAACTCAAGTTCTCGTTAGAGAACGGGGACGACAGAGTTGAAGTGTCACGATCAAAGGTGACCAAGATATGGCCAAACAATGCTTGATGACCGTGGTGCCCGGTGGAACAGAGCCGACCCAGGTACACA
>QPKB01000682.1:0-22288 GCA_003546025.1 Camphora micrantha
CCAACCCAACCCTCAAATTTCAGGGCCTGCAAAATATTGTTCGAGCCTGCCCTAAGGCTTTTCTTTAAATACAAAAGCCCTCATTTTAAGGACTGTTTGAGGGCCGGGGCCCCTTGTCTCCTGGCTAGATTGACAGGCCTAGTTGTGGTCTTAGAAGAAGGTTTAATCTGACTTTTCATCCTAAAATGGTTGGTGAGGATTAAAGCTGGAAGGAGAGCTATAGGCAAGCTGGGATCTTTTGGAATAGTGGGGCTGGAAAATGATGGGATAAATTGTAAGTCTTTTTTGGCTCGGTAGGATGAGCGGATTCAAATTGATATGAAATCTTGGCTATTAAAATATTGTTAATGAAGTTTAGGGATTTTTATGAATAAAAACCCTTAAAGTAGAAAACTTTTGTTGGGGGGGGGGGGGGGGGGGGGGGGGGGGGGGGGGGGGGGGGGGGGGGGGGGGGGGGGGGGGGGGGGGGGGGGGGGGGGGGGGGGGGGGGGGGGGGGGGGGGGGAGGGGGGGGGGGGGGGGGGGGGCGGGGGGTGGGGGGCGCTGGACCATATACTTCATAATGACGGCAAAGGTCCTCTATTCCTGGTATCATGGAATAACCCAAGATTTGAATGTAGGTTCTTCCATGATATCATGGAATATCAGTCATGACATCATGGAATAGAAGTCCTACCGTTATTGTGAAGTTTTTGGCCCTCCGTCATATTTTTTAACTTTAAGGTTTTTTGTTCATAAAAACCCCTTAAGTTTATTAAGGACCCTTGATAGTCCAAGGTAACTCAACAAATGCACTTTAATGGGCTGAAAGAGAACTATAGTCCCTTGGACCATGTCCTTTGTGGTGAATTGTTTAATATCATTGTTGGTGTGAGAGAGACTGTTAGTAACTTCTTGTGTTTTCTTTTGTTGTTAATAATGTTTTGTTTCCTTCCAGAAATAAATGGTATCTTATACTTTGATTCAGTACAAAGTGCAACTTGTCTGCTGGCTTTAATCTTTGTTTTGCATCCTCAAGTTTAATGGGCAGTAAATTTGAAAAGTCGGTTACTTTTGTGATTCCTATCTTCGTAAATGTTTTAGGACGAAGTACCAAAAGAATGTTGAAGCATCACACAATAAGGGAGGTGGTATGAAGCCAAACACAGTTCCAAACTGCATACGATCAGAGAACTATGTCATTACTTTTGAAGTCGAGGAAGAGAAGTATTAATGAATCTCTGCGTCATCATTGATGTTTTTCAATTCCTTTTATTCCCTTTCTTTATCAACCACTTTATTGTTACAATTATAACGCAAATCAATTTTCAGGTTCCCATTATTTGGAAAGAAATATCAGTTGAAATTTACTAATGACATTGCTTCTGAAACTCATTGTTTGGTTCATTTTCCAAGCTTGATCAGGTTAAATTTCATCTCATCTTAGAATTTGATTTCTTGAGATCATTTTCAAAAAAAAAAAAATGTCAAGATGATCTTAACACAAAGGAATGTTCGAATCAGGTTGGCTAGAGAAGTTGGTCTTGAATATGTGGAGATTCAGAACTTGACTGAATTTTATGATGATAACAGGTACCTTCTCTCATAGTACACAGCTCAACCTTTCTGACTTGTTAACTTGTATGTTTTTCAAGGTAACATTTGGGCATCTCAGTTAATTACATGGAAGTTCAAATGTTCAATATATGATTAAATCCATAAATGAGAATTTGGAAAGGTGGCAAATGGATCCTTTCCTCATTTGTTTCCTCAATTATCACTTTCCATGCTTTTGGAATTAACATGGTAGTGTTTTAGGTGCATCCTTTATCATTTTGTGGGTTAGGTGTGTATAACAATGATTCTTTGATACCAATAAAAAAAAAAAATCTTTGCTGTTCCGCTGATATCTGTTGGGAACAGTTTGCTACTTCCACTTTTTCTTCTCTCTAATAGTTTTAGCATGCCCCAATTTTAGACAGTAAGATGGCTCATGGCCATAGGACATTCCAGCCATGGCAGTGTGTTAGAAGGATATTTCTTTAAAATGCATTAGTCATTGCTTATAATAATCAGAGATCTACATCTGAAAACTCTCTCTCTGCTCATTGTTATTTGGTTCTAGGGTTAGGGCTGCTTTTGCTTCTCCTTTCTATTCCCTTCACCTTATAGGCCCTCAATTTCAAGCAAGAAGTTTCACATCTGGAAGAGCATGGATTTAGGATATCCATGATGAGTTTAGTTTGAAAATTGAAGATCACTTGGAAAGTTCCGATCCCACCCCCCCCACCCCCACCCACGTCCCACCCACCAAAAAAAAAGTATCTAAAATCATTGAAATTTGAATTTGAATTGCATTCATTTGTCTTTTTTAGTGTGGTTTCCACTTGCCAGTTGATTTGTTACATCTGTTGGGTAACTTTGGTTGTGAGAACTGAGAAGCCTCCTAGCAACCTGTTCTTTATCAAATGAGTCATTTCTTGTTTTTCTCTTTGGTTTGACAATTTTGAATTGGATTGCTCTCTATTGATGTGTTTGGTTACATTTTGAGGTTGCAAGCATGTTACAAGAAAGGGACAAAAAAGGAATCAGTAAAAGTATTGACTACTTGATGGGTCCCTTTTTCGGTTTTCTTCTTGAAGGTGATACTCTTGAAACTTGATTTCTAAATTATCGAAAAAGCATTCTGATGCGTGGTTTTAGCTTAATGTGGTGCAAGGTTCATGCTCTTTGGGTGACTAAATCACCTCCTGAGTCAAGTTGACTAAGCCAAGTTGGACCTAGTTGCATCCTGGCGGCCTAAAAGTCTTCAAAATTTATGAAAATGAAAAAGGTCTTAGAAACTAGAAAACAATGTCATCTGAATTTGTAATTTTAAGATTCGTAGTTTAATTATTAGGTATAAATTTAATTAGTAATAAGCAACCATGTTTGCTTTTATAAAAACTAAATAGGATGAGCAGTACTTTGATCTTTGAATGCTAAGATCTTCCAAAAAATGTGGTTCTAATCTTCCAAATCAACATAGAAGGTCCCCATGATCTTGTCACATAGGCCTTATCTCAATAGGAAAATGGGGAAGTAGAGAGGTCGGTCTTTTCTAAAATCAACAAGGTGTGACTCTTACTAGGTAGATTAAGTACTCGTGACTATGGTTGATCTCATAAAAATCCTATACTCGTCAATGTGCTTGTGAAGTTGATTGTTGAGTTCTTGCTACTAGTGGTTGTTGAGCTGTGCATAGGTAGTATGACTTGATTTCTCTTTTGATTACCTTGTGTTGGTATTGTATCTTTTCTGTCTAAACTAATAATGGTTGCAAATAATTTCCAATTTTCTAGTGTGCATTATGAAATGCTCACGATGATCGGCTGTATTTTGTTGCAGTTTTTTTTCCAGAATGGTCTCAAATAGTAATGATGGGGAAGCATACTAGCTTTCCACCCATTGAACCCTCTCAATCCATCAACCCAAAGGGTCCATCATCGTTGTCCATCCATATCCAACCACTGGATTTGCTTCACACACGAAGTTCGCATTATCATCCTTCCATGGGCTGATAAGTCCATCATGATTGGATCTTCAGCGAATTCTTGTTGTATTGGCACAACTATGTGACCCTTGGATCACCATGGCTCTCAGCCTCCCTTTTTCTTGGATCATCATTGGATCATCCCTCACCTTTGAATTGTGTTCCTTAACGATTGGATCAATCATTCACCATTTGATCGTTACACTCTCTATGCCCATCTAGGGATGGTCACTTTTTCATTAATACTCTTGGCGATTGCCCACGTTGACATTTTTCATGATGATGTTGCCATTTGGAGGAGAATCATGTGCAGGCGATGCAATTTATGCATGCTCCTGGGACTTACTCATCTTGATGTTGTTCATCAGTTCTTTGGACTGGTATATTACAGAAAATCCTAGCGGAGGAATAATTGTTCATCACCATTTGCATATTAGGCTTATTTAAATGCTGATTGGAGTGGCGAATTAGATCGATGGATGATCCACATTTAGATTATGCTATAGAGATTATAGATTTGTTAGAGAATATTAGGTAAGATTTGCTAGAGATATTGGACTGGCTAATTAGAATGAATTATATACAACAAATAAACAACATAATTAATTCCAATTTCGAAACAATGTCAAGATAAATTCATTCAAAATGCCCATAATTAATAAACATTCAACACTAAACATGCTAAAGCTTCAAATATTCCTCACAAGTCAACATGGAGTTTAAATTTACTGCATCCCTCGAAAAGTAAAAAGTTCTGCAAATGCTTAAAGTCATATCACTTCATGACTGTCATTATTATCATCATCATCTCTCATTTGCAACATTCACTTGATTTCCTCTCAAACTCGGAATTATCCCATCTGCACACCGACTCCAAATTAGCCCCAATCATGAACCTCCTCAATGGTCATTCAGGCCGTGGTCATTCATCAACGCCAACTCGGCCAAAATATCAATGTTCTCACAAGCTAATAGGGTCAGTAAGCCTCTTCTTCCACTTCTTTTATCACGGGATCCATCTGCATTATAATAAAATAAAAGATTCTATCGCTAGACCTATAATTTTTCTTAAAGTAAGATTGAAATTAAAGTACATACCTTTCCCGCAACTTTAGATTGTAGTGTACAAAAACTAGATCATTTAATCTTTGATGCTCTAGTCTGTTTCTTTTAGGAGAATGGATGTGCTAAAAATTGCTCCAATTTCTTTCACATCCACTTGCACTACAACATTGACTTAACACTTAACTTGTGGAGAGATAGGCGAGGTCCCAATTACCATAGGTGTGCATCAAGGGTTAGCCCTAAGTACATTAGCTCTTTGCACTGATAATGGATGAGTTAACTACTCATATTCAAGAAAAGATACCTTGGTGCCAAGGATTAAAATAGCGGTCACGGCTAGCGTAGCGGGCAGTGGCCAATACCTCTGATGCACGGATACGGCATGGATACGGCAAGAACACGCTATAGACATGGCAGGGACACGGATTGTACACATGAAAGGTGAAGTATCGGATACGATACGACACGATACCACGTTTGCCGTTTTGAGTATCATGGTGAAATCGATATAGGCAATACGGCTGATGGGTAGCAGGCGATACGTTAGCTGGTTTTGCGGTGAAACTAGTTCGCGAGGTGTATTGGGTGCAGTTAAGTTTTATTTAGTGGTAAACATAAAAATTAGAATCTTGTGCAGCAACCAATCTCGTATTTTTTCTAGTTATTGAAAACCATTTAAGGTAGAGACACTATAGAAAAGGCTATTAAGGACATGAATATAGAACAATAGTGGTTATACTTAATTAAAAATTGCTTGGCTCATTTGGTTTTAGACGCGTAGTGCCGAACTATTTTAAATAGCTTAGCGTCATCAAAGTGTGCGCGACGCCTATTGCCGATAATGGCGTAGTGCCGCTATTTTTTTCTGAAACCAATGCTTGGTGATGTTAATTTGTAAATGATACTTGTGTGGTAGATGAATCAAGAGGACGGTGTGAAGGGCAACTTGAGAGTATATGGCTTTAGCAGGCTTGGTAAGAATTCAAAGGTTTTAAAACAACAGTCGCTACAAAGATGGAATGTATGACATTGTGTAATTCATATGGGCATATGAGAGAAGCTGAACTACTTCGAAGATTGAAGACTATGAGATACCACAAAGTGATTCTTTCCGCTCCTTGCTTTATCATTAGTAAGGAGGGGAGATTGTGATGAAGACGTCGAACAATAAAATAAAAAAAGATGGTTTAAAGTGAAGACTTTCCTCTGGAGTACTTTGTGACGACGATGCCAACAAAATTGAAGGAAAATTTATTACAGAACAACGGAATTAGACTAGCTTTGACCTATGGAGCAGAATGTTGGCCAATCAAGAAGCCAACATATGTACAAAAATGGATGAGCCAAAGTTGGAAAATTTGAGGTGGTTGTATGGTAAAACTAGGAAGGATAAACTTAGAAATGCAGTGCTTTTGAGAGCATTTAGGGGAAGGCATAATAGATGTAAAATTAGAGAAAACCCGTTTAGATGCGTTTGAGCAGTCCAATGTAGGCCGACAATGGCCACCGGTAAGGAAAAGTTTGGCTTATGAAGGTTGATGGCCCATAAGGGGAAGGGATTAGGCCAAAGATGAACGTGTTGGAGGTAGTAAAAATAGATATAAAGAATTTGTAACTTATATCGAAGGATTTTGGCTCAGATATATTTGGAAATGCGTAGAAACAGAATTCGTGTAGCCACACAAGGCTTTGATGATGATTATGGATGATGATTTTTTTGAATGGTAAAAGATTTACATCATGAATATAAAAGTTTGCATTTTGCCTAGTTGGTTAGGCTTTAGGTTTTGACTTGATACCAATTCATGTTTTTACTTTCAAGAATATGGCAGCTTCTTTCTTGAAAGGATTGAATTCAATTTCCACTTTCTATGTTTGAGGTACCATCTAAATTTAAAAGTCTTTTTCTTTCTCTCAAGAAATACAAATAAATAAATAGATAAAATAAAATAAAAGTGATAACTTTGTGAGAAGTGAAGCTGTTTTCTGCGAAGAATTATGGATCTACTTACCGATCATTTCTATTGATCCCAATGTTTCAACAACGCTTAAATTTTGAAGATATGTTTCACCTTTCCTGTGCAAATTCTGTTTTGAATTTTTGAATTTCCTGTTCACAGAATTAGCTGCTTTGTGTAACATCGGTCGTTTACCATTCCGTTCAGCTATATCTTCTAGCTTCTGATTTGTGCATGAATAAATATCATCCTTCCATTGTCTGTGGAATTATATTTAAAGCCAATAATGTATTCTAGTCTTTTGTGTTATTAAGGGATATTTGTAATACTATGTACTGATGAGGGTACTTATGTCAGTAAATAGCTTTGATTCTAGAGGTCAGCTGAGCAGTCTAACCCTAACTAAACTTCGAACAGCATTACAATCTCCTCCCCCTCTTTCTCTCTCATTCTTGTCTTTTTCTCTACTTTTAGCATAAATTCAGACGCGGGAGAACTACAAACTTGGTATCAGAAGGGGAAATCACTTCTGATGCAACCGCTCTAAAGGGCTGAAGTCATGTTCTATATGAACTTCCACATGCAGATGGGGACATGAGATCTGACTGGGTTGCGGTTCTAAATGAGGGATATTATGGTAATATTCTATGAATTTTGAGGATATTCGAGGTGAGTTTTCTGTGATATTTCTATGAATTTTGCAAGATATTTGCAGGTGAAGTTATGTTGATTCTAATAGACATATTTACTCGAAAACGAATTAAAAAAAAGTGGCGAAATGTGGGATTGTATACCGCCGGTTTACATGTTTTGATTCTTTATAGTTTTCTAAACTAAGAGATCGGATTTCATTGGATTTTGAGCTAAACCGTTTTTTTTTTTTCCTTTTGGTGAACAGTAAATTTTATTAAGAGAGAAAGAAAACAACTGAAAAAGAAAACCAACATAGGATGAAAAAACAAGAAGATGAACAACTCAAGAAGTTTAAACATTAAATGAAATGTGTAACCAAAGACTCCTTCCCTAGCAAAGAGTATCCACCATATCATTTCGCTTCTCTGAGATGATGTATGAAAAGTAAACTTCATTTTGAGAAGAAATAGCTTGCACCTCCTCCAGCCAATCCGCTAATCTCCAAGGAAAAGAAAGTTTTTTCTGAGCCCCACTGCAAGCAGCAAACAAAGTCTCCTTCAATAATTGCATTATAGAACCTACCCAAATTTTGCTACTCACGGCAACCACCAGCAATGCAAACTATTCGGCACCATTTGCATCTAACGAATTAATTATTCTTCACAACCTTTCCCTTCCAAATCACAGATTCCACCAATTCCATCCCATACAAATTTGATGAAAAAAACCACCATCAAAATTTAGCTGTCAAAACAACTTTTGGAGGAAGAATGCAACCTAACTGTACTGAACCAGTCTAGAGCTTCTTCCGCATTAAAACAAGCTGCCCATGATCTGTGAAGATGGTTCCATTGGAATCCCAACAATTATTCCGATGCCTCATACTCGCCCATATCCGATACAGTCCAGAACAACAGATTGAACTATCTCGTCAACCAATCTACTTTTCTTCTGGAAAATTCATTATTCCCTTCTAGCCAAATCTTCCACCATACCAGCATAAAGAGAATTAACCCCCACAAAAATTTAGATGGACATATTACCCCTAACTTCTATTGAGCAAAAAGTTCCATAATAGTTCTAGGCACTAGCCCAAACTCGTACCAAATTTACTGATAATAGCAGCCCAAACTTATACGCAAAGGAACAATGCAGTCAACAATTGATAGACGTTCTTCAGCCTTCAAAGCACATCGGGCATTAACCATTAACAATGATAACAAGTTCTCGTCTAATCTAACAGTTGAGAGTGATAATGATTTGCTCCATAGTAAAGATGCTGGCACTATAGTGAGGTCTTTTTCTGCATTTTCTTGCACTAGTAGGATGGTTTTTTCAAGTCAATAATTTATATATGCTAATGGATTTTCTCATTACTAGTTTGACCATCTTGACTGACCATTGGTTTGTGTGGTGCTGGTTGACACGAGCATCTAAAACAGGTGTGGACCTTCATATTTGGTGCTGTTGGACCACAAAAAGCAGTAGTTTATTGTTGAAGAAAGCTAAACAATTAAGTGTTAAAAACAGAAAAATAGTCGTTATAATTCCAATAACTAGGATTAGAGCTTTGAAACTGAGTCGATTCAACACTTTTCAACTTAACTATTGTCATAGGAGTGATGGTTTCGAATTTAATGGATCCTATTATTGATCAGTGCCCTTGATTATTTGGATCAATTTGGTTGATCAAATGGCTTTTTGATTTCATTATCGAGTTGACATTAATCAAGAAAGGGGCTTGAATCTACCTTTGGTGTGTGCAAGATGGGACTAAGATGGGTTCCATACTTCCGAAATTAAATATGCTAAACCAATGAGGATATTCATTTCAGCGATTTAATGGTCCGTTGGCAATCTAATAAAGCTCAGAAATGTTAAGATTTTGAACATATCAGACTGTTGTCTCAGTCGATATTGATTGATTTGAGTTTGGTAATTTGAATTTGTAACTTCCCTAATCAAAGAGACTAGATGATATATTGTTGACTAGATATAGATTGATTTTAAGTTGTAAATTTGAATTTGTACTACCCTAATCAATAGGATTAGAATGATATCTACTGGGTGTGTAGTTTGTGTTATGCGTATGAAGTTTATATCAACCCTTCATCAGTCAGAAGTTGCATAGATGATCAGCACACCACTATATCACGGAGATAAATTGTGGGCCACTTGTGGGACCATGAAATTCTGATTTTTATATTGTTAATTAGTTCTATTTTAGGAAAGAGTTGTAATTAGGATATTGTTTCTAAATTTAAGTAGGATTCTTATCTTGTTTCCTAGTTTGATTAGGATTATTTTCTTAGCCCCTATACTCTTTTATTATATATTATATAGCATTGTAGAGATCATAATCGCATCATTTGATGTTAAATAGAAATTTTCCCTGTGGGTTTTTATCCGTTGAAAAGTGTTTTCATCATGTGATTGTTTATGCGTGGAGACCGCTAGATTGTGCTACGGCACTATGATCTTGAATCCTAGGATTGCATCAATTGAGTATCAGAGCGAAGATTCACATCGCTTCGATTCATCTCCGGTCACCGATCTGAGGCTATCCATCATCACCCATCCCAGCCCCATCCACCACCTTTCCATGACCATCTATCATCCATCCTGTTTTTCACTCCACTCGCCAAATCAAGAACCCCTTATCTGAAACCCCTCTTGCTCCCTGCCATTCACAACCCTAGCCAACCCCACTGGCCCAGATTCGTTTTCCGCGATCCCGACCCAGATAAAAGAGGCGGAAGAGATGGAAGGGAGAAACAATGGAAAAGAAGGGATTAGAGCATACCTATCGCTGTCTGCATCGGTCGCCTGGTCATCAGGCAACACGCTGAACACCATCTTCGTCAGCGTCGTCGACCTTCGACCAGTTATCTGGAAGTCGCAAAGCCTCCATCCACTTCCCTCTCAACTGCGTTCGAAAAGTTAGGAATGAAAAGGGACCGAAGCCCTTTTCTTTCTTTTCGCTGCATCAAGTCCAAGGAACAATCCCACGTGTCCTGCTGCACGATGACATGAGGCCGGACAGTATTGGGCTGAGCTTCGGGTTCACCTGACCCAATAACAGTAAGAGAAGAAAAAAAAGAAAGAAAAAAAAAAAGAACAGAAAGCTGACATTCACACTACATCACCCAGAATCTGATCAATAGATTTGAACCCGATCAAACGCGTTGATCTTCTTTTTGCGATATCAGAGTTGTCTACTGTCAGATTTCAATAATCCGTTTTTTTGCCACATGATCGTAGAGAGCAGATCTACCCATCGGTCAGTTCAATTTCTGGAGTCTTCCTCCACAAACACAGAGGATTTGACGGGAACCATTCCTGTGTTATCAGAAAATGTTAATCAACTCTCTGCAAGGATGGCTCAAATTCCAAGAAACTGTGTTAGGATGGAAACCTGATTAGCCAATTTGAAAATAATCGGCATACGGATCCTAATGAGGATGATGAAGGAGATGTTCGGAATCAACAAGATCACATACAGTCAATGTTGATCGAGCTTGAATTAAACTCGTGATTCCCAAATATGATGGAAAATTAAATCCAGATGAATTCATGGATTGCTAGTGTGTCTGGAGAATATTTTTGCAATCATACCAACGACGGATGGTCATAAAGTTACTCTGTAGCAACACGATTTCACAATTATGCTACGATATGGTGGGCTGAGTTGCAAAAGAAAGAATGGAACCAAAATATGGATCCCATTAAGACATGGATTGAGATGAAAAACTTTGTTGCAACAAAAGTTCCTGCGGTCAACTACTCCAGAAATTCGTGTTCAAGCTTTGAAGACTTTAAACAAGGGTGCAAAACAGTTATTGAGTATTCTGAACGAGCTTATGACATGCAAGCTCATTGTGGCTTGAATGAGGATGATTGATGTGTTTCGTTGAAAGATTTTTCATGGGTTGAGAATGATAAGCAACATATCCTCACATTCAAAAAATCTTGATAATGTCGATAAGATCAGATCCAGCATGTCTATCAAGGTCCGGGGATATTGCAAATTATCAAGCCAGAAATTTAATGTATCTAAATGGGCTGTGTGGCCGATTTCTTCAATGCAAGATTCTAAACCAAGTGCTTCATCGGAAAAAGTTTTCACCAAGCCCGATGGCCAGATTAGGATCACTTGCTTTTCATTGTAAACAGCAGGGTGACGTTCAATGGAAATGTCCCAAACGCATCCACCTCATTGAGAATGAAAGTGATGTGAGGATACACGAGCATGAACCTACAGGGAAAGAAACTGAGGCTGAGAGACGAGGAATTAGAGATCCTTCCATCCCTATGACGATGAATCTCTCATCATCATCAAAGAGACTTACATCGAAATACGGAGAAATAAATGGTTTTTGAAATAATATTTTTTTCGCTCAAAAGGTTATTGTTAATGGACAGGCATGGTATAGTAGTCATTGACAGTGGAAGTGCGAAAACATCATATCTCAATGCTCTTGTGGAATCGCTTGCAGCTGAAGGTTTAAAAGCATCATTGTCCCTATCATGCTAGATGGTTAATGAACAGGTGATGAAGTACAAGTGAGATATACATGTCCAGTTACGTTTTCTGTCGGTGACAATTATACAAGTACAATTTGGTGTGATGTCCTACCAATGGATAGTGGTTAATATCTTGTTCGGTCGCCCATGGATGTATGACCAAGGAATGAATTAATGGCATGCGCGACACACATACATTTATGTATGGTGAATAGCAAGTCACACTCCATCAATGAATACCAGAACTGCCAAATATAGGATCACGAGCCTGTCTCGCCAAGGAAAGCGCTTCAAGTATACTATGTCTTACAAAAGCATATATAATAAAAAAACTAGGTTCGAGTTCGTACTCTTTTCCAACTTGGGGGAACAATGCAACACGCCACTATTATCACTGGGAGTATAAATTGTGGGCCAACGTGTGGGACCCATGGAATTCTAATTTTTTAATTGTTATTTAGTTCTAATGTGGGTAGTAAAGAGTTGTATTAGGATTAGGTTTCTAAGTTCAGTAGGATTTTTATCTTATTGTTTTATCCTAAGTTGTGGATTAGGATTAATTTCCTTAGCCCCTAAGCTTCTTTTATTATATGTATATGACATTGTAGAGATCCATAATCTCATATTTGGTTAATAAAATTTCCTCATGGTTTTATCGTTGGAAAGTGTTTTCATCATGTGATTGTTTATGCGGAAACCCTTAATTTGCTGCGGCACCTACGATCCTTGACCTAGGATTGCATCACAAGAACATTGAAGATTCGTAAGCTTATGTGTGTCGACGTCAAGTTGAGAAAGGTCCTCATCAAGCAGCTGCAAGCAAACTTATTGTGCATTAAGTCCAAGATGGTACACAATATCATGTGTTCCAGCTTGATGAAGGAGTGTTGAGAATAGATATCTGGTTATTTGTAATTTTTGAGAGTAAGTTTCCTAAATTAGGATTAATTTAATTTTTGAGTTATTTAAGGCTAGAAAGTGTGAATGAGATTAAGATTAGGTTCCAAGTTTGATTGATTATCTATGGTGGACTGTGTGCTTAATAAATAGCCATTGACTATTGTTAATAATATAAATTGATGATTGTAATTCCAGAGCTCGCAAAAGTTCAACTATACCTATTGTCTATCATATTCTTAGGAAGGATGGTCTAGGAAAGAAAACGCCCTTGCTAAGTTGTTGATTGACCATTCTGTAGCTATTGTTTTCTTAACAGAAGTGAGAAGATGTTTACATCTAAATCAGCACTTAAGGTTTCTGTAATAGGTCCACTTTAAGGCATTGAACTTATCTTGAAGCCATGTCAATTTAGTTTGTGAGCTCTCTATCTCTCTCTCTCCACACACACACACAAAGCACATGACAACATAGAAAAAAAAAGGTTATGCTCTGCTAATGCAAAACTCTCCATTGCCAGCTTGTTGGAAATGAAAAAGGAGAGGCGCCCTGTGTGATTTCTGTTCGATATATCAGTAGCAGTCGCTACTGAGAAGGTACTTTTTTTATGGTGCCTGTCAAAAAGGCTACGAGGACAAAATCGTGTAACTATTTTGTCAGCAAATGCCTATTTCAGGGCTTGATGACCCCAATTGTAACGAAACGCAGATCCAAAGAGCCTGTCACGTCAATCTCCTTAGAGGTATGTTCTGCTAGTGTATAGTTATTTTCTTGTCTAGATTCTATGTGTTTATAGTTTGGCATTATGTTGAACATTACCTTCCAAGATAGAAATGAGTCTTTTTCACTTTGAACAATCACGTTATTGAGTTTATGACTTGAGGCTAATGGCGAATATCATGAACCTTTTCCTTGACATGTTCACTTCATTTACTTTTATGCCACAGGCTTCTGTGACCATGCTTTTTGTATGTCTAACAGATAAATAATAAAGTGTTTTTTGTTTATTTTTGCCAATATTTTTGGGTTCTTGGCATACTAGGGTCAAAGAGTTGTGCCCTGAAAAGCACGGGCTGGGAAAACTTTGCACCTAATGAGTGTGTCAAGTGGAGAGACTTCAGCTGTGAGTGAAGAGAACAACAACCACCACCAACCAAAACCTACCCCCCCCCCCCCCCCCACAAACGCCCATGCCCAATTTTTTTTTTTATTTGATTCGATTTGACTTTTTGCAGCATTTCAAATCTGGGAATGTTTCCAGTCCGTTTTTGTGCTATTTATAAACCCTCCACAGTTATATGATAATCTCGCTTTAGTAAATCATTCTATCTTTATTTTTTCATTATTATCAATATCAGCAGAACTATGGACTGTCTTTCTGTCTTGACACCCGAATCAAATCGTTGATATCATTACCAAACCACAGCCATCTTTGATTTCGATATCTGACCATCTCAATTTGACTATGGTTTCCTTAAGGGTCACTTTGTACCCACTTCAGCTTGGTTATGAACAAAACAACCATCGTATGAAGAATTCAAGTCTTACACAATGAACTAGAAGGGGAAGACTGACACAGGAGACACAAAGAAGTTTAAAATTAGAATGTGGTAGTGGCATCGACATGTATTGAATTAGGGTTGATTGAAAAGGTAGAACTCAAAAAACTGAGCTTAGACGGGATAAGGTTTTTTCATGATGAAAAATCAATTATGATCCTATTTTGATTACGTTCCACTCCGTCGTTCTACAGATGGGATCCATTGACTGACAACAGTAATTTGTAGCAAGTTAGTTAAGTGTGTCATTCATTCTTCTTAAGACTAAATTAGATGAGGCTTTTTTGTTGTTCAAAATGAATGGTTATATTTTTATTTAATTGTCTATCATTCCACAGTTGTGTGGCAATAATCAGATTCCATTTTTCTCGCTGTGTCAGAGACTACTTGAAACTCATTGGCTTATATTTCCACTATCTTATGGAATGGATCAGAGAGTTTTTACCCAAAGAGACCTTAACCCCTGAGTCAGAGGTAAGGTTCTATCAAGTGTTACTTTTCAAGTCTGCCAGTGCCATCCAATACATCTAGTTACTTTTGGATGATATGGGGAATCGATATGCATTCTCTTCCTCCAGAGAACCCAACTACCAAATCTTCTATTAGGACACTGACATGGCTTTCATTTAACACTGTTCTGTGTTGCTTGAGGCTCTAATATCTCTTTCTAAATAAAATAATAAATCTTTATATTACTTCTTTTTCAGTGCTTTCTTAACTAGGTAACCTTTTACCCTGGTTTTTTCCTTTGCAGGCCTGTATTCTGGCCGTCGGTAGAGGTAACAAGGTTGTTGAACCTGGTGGTCGACAGTGATGATATGATAGTGTTACATGAGTTTAAGAGATCTATATTCCATACTTAAATTTGGCATCATCAAATGCAGCCACATGTACCAACTGAGGAAAACTGGTGGACTCCACTGTAGACCATAAATATAACTTTAAATCTGACTTTTGGACCATTGTGGAGCTTTTCCTAATCATTCATTCATTCACGTGGCCTACCCGATGCATGCCTGCGTCTTTATTCTAGGTTATCCACATGGGTGTCCACCTACTGCATCAGTTGATTGTATCACGTGCCATCCTGGATGAGTTGGTATTGTGGAGTTCTCTTTGGAAACCAGTGTGGTCTTGCAAACCACTTGAAATTGGCGTTTTAGGGAGTCATGTTGACCATGCTATAACATTCTTGCAGGAACAGAGAGGCCTTCAGTTGTCACAAAAATGAACTTGACACTCTCTGCTGACCGTTGAACCATTGAAAATTTCACAGGTTGGTTCCTTTTCCGCATTGTCTTCAAAACTTCAGCAACATCCAAAGACTTTCTTTTATAAAACATATAAGTACGATTTGTTATTCATAACATAACCAGATCTTCTTGGGTCTCTGCATTATTGACGGACATCTCTATGAGCTTTCCTTGTGTGAGTTCCTCGCATTTTGCTTTTCCTGTGCCATTTTTATCGTCTGCTATTTGTTAATAATTGGAGGGCCAGCTGGGCGGTGACTCATCGGCATCATCTTTGAAGCCTCATTTGGGTAACTGAATTGTCCAGATGTCAATTTGAGCTTCCTTTTTTCTTTTTCTTTTTTCGAGCTTCTATTTCTGTTTATAATTATTGTGTCCTAGTTGAAGATAGTGTAGCGTGTAGTTTTTGCTATGAGGATTGTAAACAGAAGCTGCGGAACAAGATCTTCCTTTTGTTCATTTAGAAGTTCTGTTATAAATTATCTCATCTCCATCTTTTGATGGCCCATTTCCTGAGAGTGACTGTGATGAGCATTGGGAAGGCTTTGTGCTCCAACAAAACTCTTTTTCATGTTTTCTTTACCATTTATTTATATCCTTAATTGATGTCCTTTCTAATTGATGTTGATTTTTTCAAATGTTAAAAGAATTTGGATAATGCCCCATCTCATAATGGACCAACCAATTGACCAGCTTGAATCTCACACCTATGTAACGACACTTGAATCCTTCTTAAGATGGTAGCATGAAAGTGGTTCTTAATGCCAATGTAGGCCCCATCATCATCATGTTGGAGATCATTAAATTTTATGAGGATACCTATCCAGAAATTTTTAAGGCTGCAAACTACAGCATAAATGATCTGATGTCATGGCCGTCGCCATCTGATTAAGGGCAATGTTCTCCTATGAGAAGACTACTGCATATGAGCAATATGCAGTCCAGCTTATGGGGCCCACTTACGATGTCCTTTTATTAGTGGGGTGGGGTATAGGGAAAGGTCTTCTTGTAGACAAGGGCCTGCAAAAAAGATCAACCTTGTAGAATAATCCTAGCCCTTGATTTGAAAGTCATAAACTTTAGTTGTCTTTTAACCATAGATTTCTTTGAGACGCAATCCAATGGGGCATAAATGTTTGATGATAGTGAACCTAGGCCTGGTACCAGATCATGAGGGGATGAGCGTGTGAAAGGGCATGCACTGATTCAAGGTGAAAGCTGGACTGCATATGCAACAACTCTTTGGAGAACATTTCTCCTGATTAAGAGCCCCTAATGTTTATTGGCTTTGCATGTACTGAGCAGAATTTTAGTTGCACTAGATACTCATTCGTGTGATATCATTAGAGGCCAGATGGCATTCTTCATTATAACCCTTCGAAAACAAAGGGTTGGGGAGATTCTAGTTTGTCACTGTCATAAACAATGCATTTACTGTCTGCTGCAGAGTGCAGAAGGGATTGGTAGCAAATTCGCTAATAGTGCTTTTAGGTGT
This sequence comes from Camphora micrantha, assembly GCA_003546025.1. Classification (NCBI taxonomy): domain Eukaryota; kingdom Viridiplantae; phylum Streptophyta; class Magnoliopsida; order Laurales; family Lauraceae; genus Camphora; species Camphora micrantha. Next base: position 16,895 of record QPKB01000682.1, read on the forward strand.
CTCTTATTTTGTAACATTTATTTATGTAATCGCTGCTCAAGCCACCATACATTTTGTTTAATAAACTTCGCAACTCTAAAAGAATCATATCTGTGAAAAAAATGATGTGAACAAGGGTTATTTTTTTCTAAATGTTTTGCACTGTCCACCCCGATGAAAATGATTTACATATGTAAACATTCTCATAGAGCTGATAGCCTGATAATCTCCAAGGTATGCAGTTTCATATTTTAGATTCTCACAGATTTTGAGAGATATGTGAACACCACAAAAAATGCTCTTATTTTTCTGTACTTGTGGTATCATGATCCAGACTGTTTAATATTCTCATAGAATCAATAAGCTCTAAGATGTGAAGTTTCAGATTTTAGATCCTCAGATTTTGAGGACCATGTGAAAAGCCAAAAACTAGCCTAATTGCATTTTTCTGCACGCACTATTTAGGTCCTCAATCTATGATCATACAGTTCACTGTGTCTAGGAACCCACTATTTTTAGAAAAGTTGTGGATGGATTCAGGTAGCCCACTGAATTTGTTAGAAATTGACAGAGACCTCTCTTCCTTTTCCTGCCCCCATACATTAATTGCTTAATTTCTTGTATATCTATATATCTAGTAAAAGCAAACATGGTAGAATGAATTAGGCATAGAAATATTATGAAACTAGTGTTTGCAATCAATCGTTGTAATATGTACAGTTATGATGTATTAGGGAAGTTTCTTAGATTTTTATTGTCATTTATAGAGTTCAATTCAGTTGGAAACTCTTCTATGGAAGGCTTCCCACTTCTGATTGGGCTAATAAGATGAGAGAATCAGTCTTGTTTCTGCTTGCCCGTTGTGCTTTGAAAAATTCAGACAACAGGCCCCCACTTTCTTTTTCAATGCTCCATTGCCCATTGATGTTTGGAAGCTCGTTCTTTCTATGGGTCATTTCGAACCTTCCTTCCCAACCCTTCAACTTCAAGTCTATGGAACAGCCTATCTTATGGAATAGATGCTAAAGCCATGAAAGGCATAGGAGCTATTTTCCTTTCCACCTGTTTCTCCATCTGGAAGGTGAGATGGACACGGTTCTTCTCCAATATCAAACTTGCTCCCCTCGTAAATCCTTGACTCTATCACGGCGGACGTGTCCTTCTCTCTCAAGAGGATGAAGGGAACCTCTTCCGGTCATTTCTTAAGAAGCTTGTATAGTTCTTTTAACATCCAAGAATGATTCCGGTCATTTCTAAGAAGCTTGTATAGTTCTTTTAATATCCAAGAATGACCTTTTGATTTATATTTTGTTTTATTTTTTTGCTCACTCTTCTTTGTTGTTTAGCGGGTCCTCTTTTGGGCCTCTTTGGCTTGTATCCTTTTAGGGTTTTTTTTTCTAATCCCTTTTCCTTAATGAAATTCTTTGCAATTTAGCAAAAAAAAATCTATATAAAGTTCAAATCCTCTTACATGTTATTGATTCATTTCTAGGAGTTACCTCTTAGCTTGTGAAAGCTTTGTTGGATCCCTCTTTTACATCAATGTTGAAATTAGATCTTGAAGATGATCCATGCAGTTATCTAGGACTGGAGACCTTCTGCTTCTAATTGGTATTTTGCCTTTCTCTAGGACAAATCCGTCACTATTTGGAGTGAGATAGATGAGTAGTCACTATAACAATTTCTCTAATGGTTGGCCACTTCCCAGGGTTTGCATGTACCTGTTTGGCACTTTACTAGTTAAGTAAAAGTCAAGTAAAGTCTCAATTTTTCATACTAAGGGTCACATCAAATGTACAGGTTTTTTCAAAATTTCCTCTTCTTTTTTTTTTTTAAGTCAAATAGCAACCTCCTTTCTCTCCTAAAAAAAAAAAAAAAATTTTCAACTTTTGCTATAAAAAAGTAAAAAAGATTTTATACCAAACAACAAAAAATAAATTACCATCATACTCACTTATATTTTATTCTCTCTTAATTTGATGCTTTACTTTATCTTTATTTTACAGTAAAATTACCAAACAGGGGATTAGTTCTCGGTTGTCCAGAATCAAGTGTCTCTCGAGCTTGGCTGGCCTAGGCGGAGATACCCTGGCGTTATTTAAAAAAAAATTCTCTATTGGTTATTTATTGGGATGCAATGGATTTCATTTTTTTTTCTTTTCTAAATCTCCAATATTACTCTCCAAGGTTCAAAACTCTCATTGTCAGCACCATCCTTGGGATAAAGTTCAAATGAAAGTGTCAAGTGAAAAAAAATAAAAAATGGAAGGGATTTGGTGAAAAAGAACAAAATGACAAAAATATACTTTTATTTGCACAAAATAACAAAAAAAATGTGCTATTAAAAGGCACAAAATGAACAAAAGATGTGCTTTACTCAAAACCACCCCTATAAAATGACACTCAATTTTATTTTATTTTACTCCACCCTACAAACAAACACGCCCTGAGTGTTTGTTTGGTAAAAATACTTTTAGGGTGAACTGAAAGTGAAGTGAAGATTGACGAGAGAATAAAATATTAATGGGATCTAATCCTAGTGTGATGAAAATTTTTTTTAATGGCATGATAAGAAATCTTTGTAAAAGGTAGAAGGATTTTTGTCTCTTAGTGGCCTGAAAGTGTTGCTTTTTAACTTTTTTTTTTTTTATAAAGGAGGGAAATTTTAAAATTTTGTGTTTTTGATATGACCCATGGTCTTTTCTTATCTGGTGAAAAGGAGGCTTTACTTCACTTCACTTTATTAGTGAAGTGGTCAAACAAGCCTGAGAGAGTTGTCCAAGCTCATTCATCTTTAATCCACATTTCAGATAATATCAATTGGCTTTAAATATACGAGTGTTATTATTTATTATTTTATTTTTGGAAGGTAAACCTTGCGAAAAGAAATTTCCTTTAAAAAAAATCTAGAGAATTGTTGAGTTATTTTATATAGAGGAATTATTGTTAGGAGAATTTCAAAATATCTTTTTTCAAGAGAATTTGATCAATCAAAGTCCTCATTTACCAATTTTCAAATGTCAATTTGAATGGCTATGGATTAATATTTATTATGTTTTGAAATATCTAAAATCACATGGGCCTGTTTGTTGACTTAGAATTGAATACATAAAAACATAGAGATTGACTACATATGAATCCATTGTCAAACGAGCTCCACCAAAAGATTAGTAAAGAGGTTGAAGTCCTCGCTGACATGGGGTTAGGGGAGGTGAGAATGTAAATCCGAAACTCATGATCTTCATTTCTTAATTATTTTGCTATAACTAACATAAAAGAACACTCCAACTTTTACTTGCGTTAAAAAAAATTATTATCACAACACCATCCCACCACCTATCCTCTCTCTCCCTCTCTTGAGGAACCTCTAATAACCAACTGAGGCTAATAAAAGTCTAGCGTCAATTGGTGGACCTTTACAAAACCTACCAAGGGATATTTGATAGTTAAATATACATTGATTAGTTATAGTGTATATATGATTTTCTTGGCCAAATAATTGCTACTGCCATATTTGATGAAGGCCCATCGCATCAAGATGGCGGGATCACATTGATTTCCCTAAAATTGCAAATACTATGAAACGCCGTAGCAGAACACTTTGAAATTCTATAGTAGGAAATCTTAATCTTCTAATCATGATGAAGTGCAAGAATATGCATTATTTGACGCAATGTAGTAGAGAGAAAACATACCATATAATTCATTTTCCCTTTTTCCATCCCAAAATCATAATCTTCATATTGGAATTATACAAGAGAGTAATATAGAATCTCACATAAGAAGGACAACTATCTATTATGCCAAAAATGTTCAAACCAATTGGTGAATTAACAATTGATGTACATCCATCCAAACAACACCTTATTAAGCTAAATACATGAAACAAGATGCAGTTTTGGGTAGAAATCTTTACCATCTTGAGTCACATTTGGATAATTAGAAGCACTCAATGTGATGACCAATCTGGATAACCAGAAGCACTCATATATTTGATGACAATCCGCACACTACAGCGAAAAATACATTTTTAGTGGGATTCGGACTATAACAGCGCGATAAAATTTGTCGGCTAAACGACACTTATAGCGGCAGCCAAAGCTGACCCGCGGAAATGAGAATTGTTAAGATACTTTTACTCTTGGCCCCGATATTGACGCATCGTTAAAGCATTATTCCAATGCCACAAAGGGCCCATTGTGGATTTTTTCTTTGTACAGTCGAATTTATAGCGGGCGGCGATATTATGGAGGGTATAATGAGTTTTTTTAGGCATTGGCCGATGGGGATGATTGAGGGTAAAACTTAGTTGTTGGCAGCGGCCAAAAAGTTGCCCCGGTGAAAGTTTTAGGAGCTACTATATGGCACAACATATATTTTACTTTTCACACACAAATTCTCTCTACACACATTCTATAAAATTTAAAAATTACATTAATTTCTTTCATACACACCAAAATTTCCCAAAACTACCCATCCCTTCATTTCCCCATTTCTTCTCACACACAAATCAGATTTTTCTTCGCATATCTCTTCTTTACCTTTTTTTTTCCATTAGATCCTTTTTTTTTTTTTCCATGAAAACTTGTTATGGGGATAGTTCTCATTCAAATGTAATGTTTTATAAACAATGTTAGGTTTTTTTCATTGCATTTTAATCCATCATCGCAAGGGTTTTTAACTCAAAAATCGCGACTCACTGTTCGGTCCTCTGAGTGACCGAATATATTGTATGGTTTTGGACTTGATTGTCCGGAACAACAGAATAGTGTTCGGATACTCAGATCAAACAGCACTTTGATCTTGAAGGTCCGAACAAATGACATATATTCGGAACTATGGGTCTGAACAGATGCATTATGTTCGGAACTATACATCCGAACATATGCCATCTGTTCGGCCCTGAAAGACCGTACATTTCGGGAATCTGCAAACTCGTTTCAGGCGACTAAAAAAATAAAAAAATAGAGGCATGAGAGTGGAGATGAGTTGCCTAGGAGAAGAAAATGGAGGAATGTGAGTGAAGATGAGTTGCCCAAGATAGATGGAGGAAGTGGAGAGTGAGATGGGTGAGAGAAGAAGAAGATGAGATTGTGTGTGATAATAAAATGAGTTTTGAGTTTTTATTGGATAATGGATATTTTGGTTATTTCACGATGGGTAAAAATGTAATAAAAAAAAGAGAAGTTCCTGCCGTTTGAAGAGAAATCTTGTAACCCCATTATGACCTAACGGTATCCCTCTGTCGCTCATCTCCCTCAACGTCAACGTCTCTCACTCTAACATCCCTCTCTCGCTCTCCCACCTTCATCTCTCCCCTGCGCACCCCCCTCCCCATCCCCATCTCTCCCCTGCGCATGCCATTACCATCACACCTTCCTCGCAGGAACCCTTAGCCTCAAGGAAGAAAACGAG
>QPKB01000683.1:0-22280 GCA_003546025.1 Camphora micrantha
TTGTCACAGAACCTGTAGAATCTGTAATCACGGAATTGTGGTCCGTTATCATGGACGAATCTTTTAGGTATGCCGAAGCGACAAATGACGTTGGTGCGCAAGAACTGAAAGACTGATGAGGTCTTCATTTCATTGAGCGCAAAAGCTTCTGACCACTTGGAGAAATAATCCGTAGCGGCGAAGATGAAGCGATGACCTTTGCTTGACGGAGGGGAGACAGGACCTACGATGTCCATACCCCAGGCTTCGAAAGGCCATGAAATTGCTGTAGGATGTAGCCATTCTAGAGGCATGTGGACATAGTCTCCATGAACTTGGCATTGTTGGCAGCGTTTAGCAAATTGCATTGCGTCAGCTACCATGGTAGGCCAATAATAACCTAACATTTTTATCTGATCGTAGAGCTTTGGACCAGCCTGATGAGCTCCACAAAGACCAGCATGCACCTCTTTGAGAGTTTCTTGAGCTTCTTGTTGTGATAAGCAGCGTAGAAGTACTCCATTGTAGGATTTTCTGTAGAGCATCTTTGAAGGAATGTCCAGATGAAAGTTTGGGGTTCTTCTTTGAACACTTACCCGTTCTTTAGGATCTTCAGGCAGGATTCCGAGCATAATATAATCAATGAACGGATCCCTCCAGTCGCCGATCGGAGGTCTGAGGATGGAGATCCAACTTCCAACCAGTTGGTGGCACTCAGCAACTGTTTGGTGTGTATTGAGGGGAGGGAGAATCCTTCTCTCACACACTGTAACTTGCATGTGTCATCCTTCTTGGACCGCCATAGAGGCGGCGTGTCCTGCCAGGGCATCTGCACGGATGTTTCCACCTCTACGAATGTGGGTGATATGACAGATGTCAAATTTTTGCCGAAGTGATTGTGCCTTGTTGTAGTAAGGCAACAGATCAGGCTTCCTAATTTCAAATTTCTGATTCATCTGGTTGACGATCAGTTGAGAATCCCCGAAGGCTTCTAGCACTGTGATGCCGGATTCGAGGGCGAGTTCCAATCCTACAATCAGGGCTTGGTACTCAGCTGCATTGTTTGAACATGGTTCCAGTAGCGAGAAGGCGTGTGGAATCATGTATTTGTCGGGACTAACAAAGAGGATGCCAATCCCTGATATTTGATTTCCTTTTTCATTTGTCCTGGTTGCACCGTCGAAGTACATATCCCAGGAAGCATTTGATAAGGAAGCCTCCACGTTGTAGACTGACTCGTCTGGGAGATCATCCTTGAGTGGAGAATCTTCAGGCAACGGATGCTCTGCAAGAAAGTCTACCAGAGCTTGACCTTTGATTGCTTTTTGTGGTACATACCTAATATCAAATTGTGACAGGAGGATAGACCATTTTGCCAGTCGGGCATTGAGGGAACCTGCTTTTGTGACAAGGACCTTCAGGAGATTGATCATCAAGATCAGGTATACTGTGTTGGACAGCAGATAGTGACGTAGCTTTTGTACAGCAAACATCACTGCAAGACATTCTTTTTCGACTGGAGAGTAGCGATGCTCTGCACCTACCAGCATGCGGCTGAGATAGTATAGAGCAGCTTCTTTTCCCTCGTGATTTCCTTGTGCAAGTAGAGCTCCCAAAGAGTGGTCGAGGGCTCTTGTGTACAAGATAAATGGTTTTCCAGTTGTGGGGGCAGCCAGTACTGGAGGTTTGGTCAGGTATGACTTGATGTCTTGGAATGCAGTTTCGCATTCATCATCCCAGACGAAGTCCACGCCCTTTTTCATTAGGCGGGAGAATGGACGGCATTTCCCTGACAGATTGGAGATGAACCGTCGAATGTATGCCAATCTTCCTTGAAGCCCTTTTAACTGTCTCAGGGTTTTTGGGGATGGCATTTCTAGGACAGCCTTGACTTTGATAGGGTTAAGCTCTATTCCCGCTTTCCGAACTACGAATCCGAGGAACTTACCCGATGATACACCGAAGAAGCATTTTAGGGGATTCATTCGCAGTTTGTACCTGCGTAGTCGGAAGAAGACTTCTCGAAGATCTTTGAGATGGTCTTCTTTCTTTTTGCTTTTGACGGCGAGGTCATCAACGTAGCATTCGACCGTCTTATGCTGCATATCTTGGAATATCTTCATCATAGCCCTCTGATATGTCGCACCAGCATTTTTCAGACCAAATGGCATTACAGTGTAACAATACACGCCAAATGGGGTCCGAAATGATGTGTGTCTTTCATCTTCAGGATGCATTTTTATCTGATTGTACCCAGAGAAACCCTCCATGAATGTCATCCGCTCGAATCCACAGGTGTTGTCGATCATCACCTCCGGTATGGGGAGCGAAAATTCATCTTTAGGACATGCATTGTTCAGGTCTCTATAATCAATACAGACCCTAATCTGCCCATTTTTCTTTGTCACTGGGACGATGTTGGCCAACCATTCAGGATGCTGTTCCTCGCAGATGAAGCCAACGTTTTGAGTTTCTGAACTTCTTGTTCAATTTTGTCCATTATGTCAGGACGAAATCTTCTTTGGCCTTGTTTGACAGGCTTGATATCTTTTTGTAGATTGAGTTTGTGAACTGCTATTTTGGGGTCTAAACCAGGCATTTCAGCGTAAAACCATGCAAAACAATCAACAAACTCACGAAGAAAAGCGATATACTCGGGTAACTCATCATCCTTTATATTCTTGCTTATGAATACAGGACGTGGGCTATCTGGCGTTCCCAAGTCTATCTTTTGAACAGAATCTTCTGTTGGAAGACTTGAAGGTGGTTCCTCCATAATATTTTCGGAGGCTTCCAACTCAACAAGGCCTTCCGGAGTTTCAAAGGTATTCTCAGACCAAGGCTGTGCTTCTGACCATGGGTCTTCTTGAGTGGCACTCTTCTCAAGACTCGCTATGAGATGGTCCCAATCGCCTGTTGAAACTGGATCGAAGTATGGCACTTCTTTTGGAGATGGTGGTTCTTCTGGACCAGAAGACTGTGCATTTGTATCATCGGACAATTTCTCTTCATCATCAGAGAAATCGTACCAATTGGAGGGGCTTCCTGGATCCTTGACGGGTAACTCTTCAAAGAGATATCCAGGGAGATCAATATCTTCACAGACACGAGATGTTGAGGCTTCGTCGGCCAGACGACTTTGTAGCCTTTGGGTCAACTGTCTCATGGGAGCATCAGGGTCGTAGCCCAGTCCGTATGAAGACTTTTCTATATGACGATAGAGTTTCCAATCCTCCTACTGGCCTTTTGTCAGGGTGGGCTCCAATGGTACGAGAATACCGTGGCCACCTCCCAAGCCGATTGGATTTTGAGCGTCATAGCCCATTTTCTTCATGATAGCTTGCGCCATTGGACTATACAAGGATAGTTGTGGCATACCTTCGTTTTGGAAAGGCTCAAGCGAAGAGTTTGATGAAGAAGCCGCCGACCTGTGGAAAAAGATCGGCTTTTCTTTTGGTGAGGTTGTCGGAACAACGAAGGAAGCTGATGTTGGATCGTCTATGCTAGCAGGTGCCTCCAATGGAGTGAGAGCAGGTTGAGCTTCCTGAGTATCAGCTTGGCTTGATGACGTGTCGTCTTCTGTCTCTGAATCCGAATCTATGTCTTGCATAATAGACACAAAGGAGATGACAAACTTGCCCCCAGGCTTTTGTTTGGTCTTCTTTGCCTTGGTAGTGATCACCAGCGGCTTTGAAGACTTGAGGGAGACAACAAAAGGAGATTGGTTGATCTCCTCGGTTTTGCCGGATGGTTGATTTTCTTCCGGTGGTTGCTGAGGAGCCTTGCCTTTATCTTTCTGGAGACTTTCGGCAAAGGATGTTGTTTCTTTCTCCTTTTCTTCGTTTTCATCTTTGTACATCTGCAAGTCTGCAAAATGGACTTCTTTGCCTTTGAAAGGCTTTTTGTCCGCAAATACCCGATGTACCAAGCCGTCGTTGCCAACAAACTTGATGCACTGATGAAGAGTTGAAGGAACAACACCACTCTCGAGTATCCAGGGGCGTCCGAGAAGGATGTTGTAGCATGAGGGGGTCTTTATTGCACACACAGTGACTTCAGAGATAAGATCACCGATTTGCAACTTGAACCTAATCTTGCCGATAGGCCTCTGAGTGCTTCCATCGTATCCAAAGATAAACACAGATGTGTGACTCAGCTTGCTAGGCGGGATGCCTAGCTCTTCGAGTGCCGAAGTAGAGATGAGGTTGAGGGCAGAACCCGGATCGATCTGTACTCTGTGTATCGGCATCTCTTTGATGTACCCTGTAAAGTATAAGGGTCGGTTGTGCTTTGTTTCGCCTAGTAGGAGGTCTTCCTTAGTGAAGGCGATAGTTGCACTTGCTGCTTTTTGAACTGAGAGGCAATCATTGCAAGATCCCTCAGTCTTTTTCTTTTCTCCTTTTGAGGAGGTATTTGATTTTTTAACCCTATAGTCCATTTCAATTTGTAGGACTTGTGGGGCATGCTTGTCGACATCCACATTCAGTCTTTGTAGTTCTGAAATGAGACTATCACGAGTTTTGGGGACATTCGTAATAAGTCTAGGATGTGCAGACGTGCAGGTATGTGTCTAAAGTGCTCAATCAAGTCATACTTGAAAGCCTCCTTAGGGCCTGCATTTTCATTAATGTTGCCACTTGGGGCGCTTACATTCTACCCCGAAGGATTTACATAAGAAGAAGAAGTTAGATTGTAGTTTTTGTGGTAATCCCGGCCAGAGCGGGTACCTTTACCAACTTCGAGAGCTTCTGGAGACGGTTCTTCATTCGGAAGTCCACCCTCGAGATTGAGGGGCTGATCCTTTTCATTTGCTGAAGATGCTTCCGTGTCAACATTACCATCCTTAGTGATTGCATTGCATGGAGCATTTTTCGGGAACAAGTCCTGAACAGCGTCTAGCAATTTGTCTTCTTTGTTTACAACTTCATCGGTCTAGACATCACCCATGAGGTTGGGCATCTGGGACCAGTTGACTGGGTAGACTTTATCGGTAGAGACGTCTTCAAGGTAGTCAGCCAGAAGAGGTCTGTACTCTGATGTGACAGTCTCAGAAAACGAAGGTTGAGAAGATGCCATCTCCGAGGTAGTAATATCAGAGGATATACTACCTGATGTAGTATGGGAGTTTGTGGCCTCGGCAGATGAAGCTCCAGAGGCGCTGTCGTCTCGAACTATAGCATTGCAAGCAATAGGAAACGTCTCCGGAACAGATTGTTGGGAGTCAGATTCATCCTCTGATGTAAGGGGATCATCCACCCAGCAGTTTTCTTCATTTTCAGGAGTTACTGGAGGGGACTCCTGTAGATTTTCCGGGACCACCGGTTCTGGATTGCGATGAAGCTGATTGATGTGATCTTGTCCTTGTCCTATGGCAAGACGCTGCAAGATCCTTGCATATTCTTCGAGATCAGGCATAGGAGCCAGATCTTCTTCTTCATCTACTCCTTGTGGTTCCTCCTGATCGGGTTCTACCGGAGCATTGGCAGGTGCTGTGTCAACAGCATTTTTCTGAACAACCTCTTGGTCTCCTTTATCATCAGACCAAGATCCCTGTGGTTGTAAATGGTTATACCAGATCACCGGCACGAGGTGGGATTCGGGGATCCATTCCTCGTCGGAGAGGTATTCTCCTGTTTCGAGGGATTCCTCCCATTCATCGGTGTCACTGGCGGTGTCACTGGACTAGTACCCATCCATGGGGAATCCAACTACTGAATTGCAAGAGTATAATGCCCCCTGCATGTCTTCAGTCTTTAGTAGTAATGGCATGAAATCACGAAGGGTGAATTTCCTTGCCGGCCTCGAAGTCTCGGAAGGAGACTTTTCTGCTGCCCCCAGTGAAGGGGTAGGGGAAGTTTCTGTCTTTTCAGGAACTTCTTGTTTTGGTTGAGCTTTCTCCTGCTGTTTAAGCTTGCGGAGTTGTCTCCTGGCTTGCCTTCGCTGTCGAGCGGTCGGCTTTGTTTTGACGATCTCCCAGTTTTCATCTTCCAGGAGATCGGGATGTACCCATATGGGCTGTCCATCTGGTGTTGGGCACGGGACTAGCTCTTGGGATGTTTGAGCCATTTTTATCACCTTGAAGGAAGTAGTGACCTTCTTCTTTGGTGACTTTTGTGTTTGTCCATATGACACCATGTTGACAGAGGCAGACCCATAGTTTTTGTCAAAGGTGATGACTCCGTTTTTCCACATCTCGTTGATTTTTTCTCTCACAACGAAGCATTGGTTGAGAGGATGCGAGATCATCTGGTGGTATGGACAGTACCGGGGATCGTTGGTTTTGCCAACATCTCCTGGTCTTTTGGGTTCAGGCAGGGTGAGCTTCCCGTTTGCCAAGAGAGCCTCGAAGATTTCTTCGACATCTTCATCGAACGGGTATTTCTTTTCTACTCGTTCTTTGAAGGCATCAGAGAGTTCAGGTCTCTTACCTGCACCTTTGTTTTCAGCTTTCTTTGGTGGCTGCGGAGCTGACTTGGTTTGCACATTGAGAACCTCCTTTTTCTTTTGCTTCGAGGTTGCCACGAAGGAGGTGGTCCCTCGCGCGCAGCAGCCGAGCTTGTCTTCTTTGTAATTTGGCAAGGACAGGATCTGGACGCGGTCCTTAGCCTGTCGCAGCGAAGCTTTAAATTTGGCAAGCTCGGCCCCTGTTGAGATGAAGGGCCGAGTTGCTGGAATACAGTCCCTGACAGATTCTTGCTGAGGCCTGATGATGCACGACTTGATCCTGGGCTTATAGGAATAAGTCGGCTTGTGCTGGGTAGATTTTATTTGGTGGAGGGCTGGTTTCTCCTCTTTCGTGTACGAGAGAGGGTAGAACCGGTTCTCCTTGAGCGGGGCCAGGTATGCTGGCCTTGCAGATCTTTGGGACCTTCTTTGTTTTGGAGAAGGTCTTAGAGACCAAGTCTTGAGGTAGACCTGGTTTCTTGCAGGCTGAGGTTTCGCGAGGTTGTCGCGGGCTTCAGTCTTCTTGGTGGTTGCTGCTGGTGTCACGGTAGTGACGCTCTCAGGGGCGGTTCTCTGCTTCTTGGCAGGAGTTGTTTCTTCTGCGGGAAGTGGGAAAGTTCCCAGCGACCCCGAAGACGATGGACCGGGGAGAGGAGGTCGACCCGGTGTCTTGTGCGTTACCGAAGGAAGTGACACTTCGGCCGCTGGCGAGGCGCTTAGGAGCACGTTCGTTTTGCTTCTCTTGAAGCATTTGCTGGTACTTGTTCTCGTCGAAGGTGATTATCAACGAAGCTGCCATGTTAGTTTTGAAAACCTTTTTGAAACAAGACCGGATCCATTAGTAATCACAAGAATGTGGTGATCATAAATGGAAATAAACTATGGTTTTTTCTTTTCAATTTGCTCGAGGGGACAAGGCCCTGCCCAAGCAAGATGAAGAAGGCAAAAAGCCATAGAGTATACAATTGTTCTAAGCGCAAGTATGAAAGGCTCAGAGTGAGCGTTCCAGTGACTGCTAGAAGCAATTGTGAACCTTAATTCAGATTACAGAGGAGCGAGGCTCACTCGAGGTAAAATGATTTAAGGTTGGGAGTACAAATGTGTCGGTCGCGAATACAGTAGACCCAAGAGGGCGTACTAGCACCGCTAGGCACAAATGTTGCAAATTGCATCCTTGAAATGGACACGAGATGGGATTTTTTGAAAGGTTAAGGTTGGGTTCACAAAAAAGAGCAAATGGCACTCCGATCCGAACACGTGCTCAACATTTCTGCGAGCACAGAGTCCAAAAAGGAAATAACCAGAATTTCTCGAATCTAGACCTAACAATGACGGAAGTTTTTTTTTTTTTTTTTAGAAAAGTCAGGATCAGATTCATCAAAGAGAGCAAATGATGTTCCAACCCAAACACGTGCTCAACATTTCTGCAAGCACAGTAATCCGAGGAGGAAGATGTCAAGATTTCTCGACTTTGAACCCAGACGTGACAAAAGTTTTTTTTTTTTTTTTTTTGAAGATTTTTTTTTTTGAAAGTCAGTATCGGATTCATCAAAGAGAGCAAATGATGTTCCAGTTCAAACACGTGCTCAACATTTCTGCGAGCACAGAGTCTGAAAAGGAAGAGATCAAGATTTCTCAAATTTGAACCAAAAATCGACGAAATTTTTTTTTTTTTAGGGTTTGAGAATACATCGAGTTCTCACGATTCGTTCTTATGAAACCAATGTTGATAGACTAGCCCCCAGGTAAGGGTAGGATTACTTAATGAACCCGTTTGGAGGACCCTTACCTAGAACAGCCTAGCTGTCTCCAAACTCTGGACAAGGCTTTTCTTAAATCAACCTCGATTAAAGAACGCAATCGGTAAAACTTTCGTGTTCTCAAATGCTCCCCCCCCTTTTTTTATGGACTCATCAGAGAGAGCGAATGGTCCGTTCCCAATCTGAACAGGGGCTCAAACAATTTCTGCGAGCCCTAAGTCAGAAAGGAAAAGAAAACCAAAATTTCTCAAATTTGGATCCAAAAGAAAGAAGATTTTTTTTTTTTGAAAATCTGACAAGTTTGAAATCAGATTTTTTTTTTTGATGGATTCATCTGCGAGAGCGAATGGTCCGTTCCCAGCCTGAACAGGGGCTCAAACAATTTCTGCGAGCCCTAAGTCAGAAAGGAAAAGAAAACCAAAACTTCTCAAATTTGGATCCAAAAGAAAGGAGATTTTTTTTTTGAAAATCTGACAAGTTTGAAATCAGATTTTTTTTTTTTTTTTGAACTCGTTAAAGAGAGCAAACGGTCCCTTTCCCAATCTGAAAACGTGCTCAAACATTTCTGCGGGCACTGAGTCCAAAAGGGAGGAGATCGAGATTTCTCAGATCTGAATTCAAAGAACAAGAGAAGATTTTTTTTTTCGAGAAGGAGAAAGATTGGAAATGGACTTAAAGAAAGAAATTTCCAAAAAAAAATCCCATCTCATGTTTTTTATTTTTTTTATGCAAGATTCAACATTGGCCACCAACTAGAAAGGTGCCAAAGAATCTAAGTTCATGTTCTCAAATGAACATGTCCCACCGGGTATGCCAGCTTGATGGACCCGATTCTTCCCTCTCTCCCGCTGCCTCCGCCCCGAGTCTTTCGGGGTACGGCGGAGGGGAGGAGAAGAAAAGTAAAGGATAACAACATCTTTCTTTTTTTTTGTACGGGTATGCCAATTTCACTTTTCTACTTGGAATTTAGAAACGGTGATCCGAAGATCCACCTTCACAAGTAGAAAGGGGAAATGAAACTTTTTCTAGTTTTCTATTGCACACATATTTTAAGAAAAGAGACAAAAGGGTTTTTTTATATGCCGTGAAAGGCGATTTCATTTGTTGCCGTGAAAGGAGATTTTTACCGTAAAAGGCGATTTACAAGTCTTATCCATTATGAAAGACAAGAGTTGTGATTTTTGTCTCTAAAAGAAAAATAAAGTACAATAGAAATCAAGAAAAGGAATCTGACTTCTCATTCGATTGTAGGGACACGTTCAGATCGACGGTCGCGAGTCATGTATGGGCTCCTCCATCGTCCATGCAGATGAGAACACGATGCTTGGATTCTTGGCTTGGCTTTTTAACCTCAGATTTTTAAAGGATAAAGACCAAGGGAAGGTCTTATATCCGATAAAAAGCTAAGTAAACGGGCTGAAAAAAGCCACGTTTTAGCCATGTTGGTAGAATAAGGGAGGTCCTTGGGGGGGGTGGCCCCCCAAGGGTGCTTCAATCACCTTTTGGTGGTCTTTGCAGCAGAGTTGCAGGAGTTCTGGATTTTCCGGGCAATTCTCTGGGTTCTTTTTCCGTTCTTCGTCTCCTTTTTTCTCTGATCCCCTTTTCCTTTTGGAATGCCCTCCTATTTATAGGCCTTTGGTAGCCATTTAGGAGGGTTTATGAGCATTGAATGCATTAATGCTCATAATGGGAGGAGTTACAAGTTTTAAAGTATTTGTTTTGTAACTCCTTTTTCCTTGAATCTGATTGGCCGATGGAGAATAATGAGCTTTTAATTGCCTTTAATCCCCATCATGGGAGGAGTTTCATGGCTTTAATGCCATAAATCCTTTGACTTGTAACTCCCATTTGCTTGCTTTTGATTGGGCCGTCCAAAATAATGAGTTAATGACCGCATTAACTTGTCATAAAACGGATCATTTAACCTCATTAATTGGTCGCCAAGTCACTTGAAGAGTCGCGGGCCGCGCCGCGTCTTTTGGAATTCTTCTTGCGATGACCGCCAGTGGATCCACATGTTGTTTGATGTCGGATGGCGATGCAATTTCAGACATTGATTAATATCAACATGACGGCAACATCTGTCCAATCGATTTCACGATCGGGCGGGCGGAAAGTGTGCTTTCTTTGTCGGCCGGTTGACGATTTCGAGGCATCTAATGATCATCCAATGATTTCGGCGGCGAATCCGTGATGTTGACGAAGATCGACGGATTTCATGCATGAAAAATCAGATTTTTGAAAAAATCACAGGGGCCAATCAACTCGAAACGCGAAAAGGACCCGAAAAAAGGGGGTTTCCGGCGACTTTTTCGCCGGGGTCGCCGGACCATTCCATCGCCGGCGTCGCCGGCGACCATGGGCTTTAGGCCCATTTCTCGGCCGCCGTTCGGTCGCCTTTTCTTCGCCGTTTTTCGATCTTTTTTCATTATTTTTTCTTCTGTATTTTTCCTGACATTTTCCCTCATTTATTGGCCTGATTCTCTTGAAGAAAACCC
Organism: Camphora micrantha; assembly: GCA_003546025.1. Classification (NCBI taxonomy): domain Eukaryota; kingdom Viridiplantae; phylum Streptophyta; class Magnoliopsida; order Laurales; family Lauraceae; genus Camphora; species Camphora micrantha. The sequence continues at coordinate 10,682 of QPKB01000683.1, forward strand.
TACGAGAAGCCACGCAAATTGGAGCACAAAGTTTCCTATTTTTCTGGAAAGCCAAAGACTTTGTTGTGCGGTTTAGCCGATTTTTTGTCAAGCATTGAAACTAGGCCAAACGATGTCGGAATGACCTGAAATTTGACGTGGAGCTTCTTGAGCAGTAGATAGGACCAACCATAGGCTTTGGTTTGAGTTTTGAAGCCTTTTGGGGTCCCGCAAATGCTTGCCTTAATTTCGCCATGAGAGAAATGCCGAGCTTTGACTTGTGGTCAACCAATGTCCGATTGACCTGAAATTTGACAGGGAGCCTCCTGAGTAGTAAGTAAGACCAACCATGGGCTTTGGTTTGAGTTTTGAAGCCTTTTGGGGTCCCGCAAATGCTCACCTTCATTTCACCTCGAGGAAAATGCCGAGCTTTGAAACTAGGCCAAACGATGTCCGTTTGACCTAAAACTTGACAGGAGACCTATTGGAGTCATTTTGAGATGATCCATTAGCTCCAATTTGGATGCCATGATTCCGGGGTGCTCCGCCGCCGGTAGGTCTGTTTTTGCTTCCCGAGAGTTGATGAAGGGTCAAACGTTGTCCGTTTGACTTGAAATTTGGCATGGGGTCTTTTGGAGGTATTCAGAGACCATCCGTCTCTGATCGAAGTTTTGAAGTCTTCGACACTGTCGCTGCCGGGAGCTCCTGTCTGGCTGTCGGATGAGTGAAGTTAGGCTAACTGATGTTGAAATGGCCCGAAACTTCATGTGTACCCCTCTTTTGGCTGCTTTGAAGGATCTTGCAGTTTTTGTTTGATTCTGACAAGATCTGGTGCTTGAAGTGGCTCCTTCCTATTTATGGCAGGATGTGGCTCCATGTAGCTTTTGGTGTTGAAGGGACATAGCGACATTTTTGGTGTCAACACTCCCAAGATGAGGCGGGCCTTGATCCGGGATCGGGAACTAATATGATGTATGATTGTGCATGAAATAATTTAAATCTAAAACAAAACGTATACGAGTCTACCAAAGAGTACCACTCGTACACGCGATTTCCCACAGGTGTCCGCGGTGAGGATATCACATCGACATGAATATTTCTTTTATGTGCGGAAGCGTGTAGCAAATCTATTTAATACATTCATGTCCAAGATATAAGATTAACGTATATTTCATACTAGTATCAAAATGAGCAATGATCATTAAAGCTATAACCCCAAAAGAAAGTTAAGGTTTACAACAATATATTTTAATTACATTGTTCCCAAAAATAGAGGCCAACAAAGGCCAATAAGAATAAAGTATCAAGTTCCCCAAAAGAATGGTTAGACCCTATTCCCAAAATGTTACGTAGCTCAAGCACCCGAATGTCTAGATGACATCATCGGTGTGCCACTCAACTAGACGTTGCGGTTCTCTGACCACCTCCTCGGGGAGATCAACAACGGGACCTGAGTACCAAAGCAAAGGGTCAAACACGACGGTTTGGTAAACGGGTGAAAAGACATAGTGATAAAGAAATTACCTTGGAAAAACATTTAAACCTGTCAAAGCAATAGTTTCATAAAACAAGAGAAACATTTGTTCAAATACATATGCAATATAAAACATGTAAGGTATCCAAGGAGAAGGGAAACAGACAAAATGGCAACCACACATAACTAAGTCCTCTATCACCGAAGTGACATGAGCATATCGGGATGTTGTCTCAGTCACTGAAGTGAGGAGATGCAACATAAGTAACATATACATATACATAATATAATACAGGACGGGACCACGGTAGCGAACCGGGTATCGGGACAAGACCACGATAATAACCGGGTAGCGGGATCCAAACTGCAGCTGGCGGGACGGGAAAGGGTCTCCAAGTCGGTAGATCAAACCGGCAAGGAAAGCCAAGCTTAGTGGTGCCGACTCATAAGTCAAATCATGTAAAACAAGACATGTACAAATCGTATGTAATGCACTTAAATAAACGGGCGGAACGGGGTGGTCAAAAGCACTAATTTCATTTTCAAACGGGAAGTGCATGTCGAGGCTAGCAAAAGCTCTAGTTTCAAATTCAATGTTTTCGGGAATGATAAATCACGTTTCTTGAAATTCGGGACAAGTATCGGGATTCGATATAAATCAAGTGAATAAGGACCCCGTATGTCGATTGTGATGATCACTTGGTACTCGTTGAGTTTAGGGACATTTCGGGCTCTTTATGCACCTTAGGGATGTTGGAAATAGATGGGCCTCGTGGATGTGATTTCAAAACTTTTGACCCACTTGACTCAGGGATCAAACGTCCGTAAGGCCATCAACCATATCCAGGATGCAATCCCTTATACTCATATACCATATACAGCAATATTACAAGCAACACTATGCAAAATAATCTACAAAAGATTAGAGAAGCAGATTATACCTTTGCTGCCTGGTTGTGCTCTAATGGAGAACGAAACTACTTTAGATCTCCAAGACCTCTTAGTCTTCCACGCTATGACCCGTACCAGATCTCTTCTCTAAAGGAGATGGGTGGGATCTCCTAAAGAAAACAACTAGAAGCTCTAAAGGAAACTAGAAGAGAACTAGAAGAAGAAGATAAGTATGTGCAACTATTGCACAAAGGGGGCTGGACGTTTTTCCAAGATTGTATCTATCCCAGCCCTTTGTTACTCCTTTTATAGCATTAAGCAACCTCCTTCTCTTGTACTAATTGAAATAGAAGTCTTACTTCTACACAAAATAGTAACCTTACTATTACCACTATTAGAAGTCTCACTTCAAATAGAAATAGTAACTTCCTAATTCCTTCATCTTAGAGTTCTAGTAGGATTAGTATCTTTTCAATAACTTGGGCTAGTGTGGGGACCACTAGGGATTCCATAGAAAGCTGGCTCCAACTGGGACACGTGACCCCACATCTCATGTGCAATCCGGGCCCACAGTTAATTGCAAATAACACCACTATATAAATGCAATTGCACTCCAGTCTTAGGAATAAATTACAATGAAGACCCTATACTTCCCGATTACCACAATTAAGCCCCTCTATCAATATCCATGGATTAACTGGACTAAAAACTGTCCCACCAATTTAGATCCACATCTTATTATCCTTGAGCCCCAATTAATCACAGTGATCATCAGTACCATCAAATTAACTCTTAATCGAGATGGGTGCGCACTTACTAATGATAAATCCATTAATTGGCACAAGGGGATAATATAGATAGATTCCATCTTGACCATTGGATGTTCCCACAGTCCTACTACCACATACCCAAGACACCGAGGTGTTGACCTACAGTTGGCCTCACTCATTGGTGACTCAAAGCAAATGAATAGATAGAAACTTGAGTTCATCAATGTCTCAGGATTGAGAGCCTATTGCTAGGGAATTATGAGAGCAAACCTTAAACTCGAGACAGTATTCCATAAGGTGCTTCTCATGGTCCTTCAATACATCCAATGTACCAGCACCGTGATCCAAAATCTTACATTCTGATGATCGAGACAAATCACACTATCTTATAGTGATCAAAGCGCTGCAACCTTATCAGATGAGATGCCCAGTCTCATCACCGGTTGTGAAGATGTTTAAGTATAAGATTTGTGACAAATGTCTCCAGCGTGGTGGATCTCATCCATACACATATATCACATCTAATATACTAATGAGACACGGTTCATCTCATGAACCATTTATGTTATACGCATTGGTCATGTGCATTAAGTGATTAAAACACCATTCATCTCATGAAAGGAAAGCATGATATTATTGATAAATAAAGAAATCAATCAATTTATTACATCATCTGATGGATTGAGTCCAAACAATCTAACAATGGATTCAAACCCTAATCGAATTTTAAATAAACAAAACATAATAGGGATGGGATCCTAAGCACAATGTTAATCTAGTAGTACCTTACAACCTACTCATTCATCGAAAGGAAAACGGATTCGCGATATCCAAACAAACCAATTTCGCATTTAGATAAAAGAAAGGATATCCCGTCGTTCCGTACCGTTCAAGATTGAACTAGGTTAAGTACCGATACAACCGGATTAACCGTGAGGAAATGTCGATTCAACCATCCTAAAAAAAAGTCAAACGGGTCCGCAAAAGGGTCACTAAGTTCCACTTAAAGTCCATCTAGCATAGGGTGAAAAGTCCATTTTTCAGCAGGTTTCCAGTTGGGCCGATCGACCTGGCCCATGGCCGGTCGACCGCATACATAGTGGGCTCGGTCGACCGGCCATGGGCCAGGTCGACCGGGAGTTGTAACTTAAAATGGGTGAATAGTGTTTTGGTCAGGCTCCAGAGAGCCTGACCTCTGTGTGGCCAGTCGACCGCGCCCTTGGCCGGTCGACCGCGTGAATTGCGGAACAGAGAATCCCGCAGTGCAACAAGTCTTCCAATAGGGGGACCTGTTCCAGTGTCCCCGGTCGACCGCGCCCCTTGGCCGGTCGACCGCGTAAACTACGTAACAGAACCCAGGTTCTATTATAGCAGTCCAGTGGTTCTCCCAATTTTTCCAATCTTTTCCTTTTCTTTCATAAACCTGATGAGCAATCTAAAACATGGATTTTACAAGCTAACAAAAGCCAATATATGCATTTATTTTCAATCTAAACAAGTCATTAATATCCCAAAATATTAGGTGAAAACATAAATGCATTTCATCAAAACTCATTCAAAGATAAAAGTATCAAATCATCCACTTGCCTTAGGTCTTTAATCAAGGGAAATCAAGCTCCTAAGAAACTTGCAAGTCAATAACACAAGCTCTACAAAAACCCCCAAAACAAACCCTAAAATGGGTCAAAACAATGAAGGAGAAGAGAAAGCTTTCAATAATGAAAATGTAGCTTCTCTAAGGCTAGAAGAACACTAATCTAGAAGATTAGGGAGAGAGCTTACCAATAGGTGTTCCAAATGAGCAAAGCAAGCTAGAAGAGGATCTTAAAGAGATGAGATTCCTCCACAAATGGTACCAATGGAGAGCCCTTGAAGTGGTGAAGAAGATGATGAAATTCTTTTAGATGTTGGTGCAAGTTTGGTGATGCTTGATGAAGAAAAAGCAAGAAGAAGAGAAAGGAAACCTTAGGCTCAAGGAAATTGCTGGAAAAAGAGAAAAGGAGGGAGATGAGCTCTCTTTTATAAGCTACACAAGTGGGCTCCACCAACTAGAACCTTGTTGGGCTGAAATAGTGGTTTTCGGGACTTCGGATGAAATCGACGAAGAAGGAAGAAATGATCGTCGAAGTATCTAGTTTCCAAAAAGTATATGTTTTGCGGGTTTCGGGAGTAACAATAATTTGGTACAGATTTGGTGTAAAAGTACTGTTTTGCCCTTGGAGCTAGAAAAGTCAAGTTTCGGGGTTTCGAACGGGAACGGGATCAACATGAAAGTTGAAGGTATTAACGAGATAAACAAAACGGGATAAAATGCAAATCAAGAAAACCAAGATAAAACCTCAAGTACACGTAAAGTCATAAACAAGGAACCCCCAAAGGGCCCCACTAATTCCAAGGGCACTCAAAATCCCCAAAGCTATTACAAAGCTATTCTAAACTAACTAAACCAAAATCCACAAAACAAAACAAGGTTAACACGCAACTAACTAAGCACTAATCGAGGTCGCTTGGGTCGGGGTCTTATATCATCTCCAGAGAAGGCTTGTCAGTAGACCCATCCAAGATAGAGGCAGTGGTACAGTGGGAAAGACTGAAGTGCCAAATGGGGATCACTTCTTAAGTTGGATGCATATATTTTATGCCATTTGCTAGTCGTGCTTGTTTTGTTTTGATAAGTGATTTTTCCTCTTTTTACCTCGACGTGTTTACACCGTGTTTCGCTTGTTTTGTGCATTCATGAATTCAAGTAAACACCACTGAGCTTGGACTGCCCCTTCAGTCTGATCCACTATTTAGGGGTCCTTAAACATGTGGACTATCTGCAGATTAGTCGTGTATTTTATTACACATCGTGCGTGTCCAGTTCCGCGGTCAAAATCCCGTATTTGTGAGAATCGTGTCTTGTTTATATTATGTATATCGTGTTTGTCGTGCATGCTTGCTGTTTTCATTATATATGATAGAGAAAGGATGGGCTCTTTGTGGATTAACTATTCTTGATATAATATGTATTCATGCTAGTTTGTTTCTATCTCAAAATGTATCTCATTGAAGTAATTGTTTTAAGTTCAGTAAATTGTTTTAATATGTTTTCGTTAAACATTGTTATTCCATGCTCATACCTAAATTGATTACCTGCCAAACCGTTGTATTTGATGCTTGTTATTTTGGTGCCCAGGTGAAGGCAACATTGCCTTTGAGGAGTGTTCGGATGAGGCTTTTGAGTTACCCCCAGCTCATGAGTGGCAACCTGACGACGTCATCTAGACGTCGGGCAGCTTCTTGAGTTCAATTTATCATGTTTTGGGTTTTTGTATACTTTTGGTATTGTATTGGCCTTTATTGGCCTCTTATCTCGGGATGTAACAAACTTAACATATATTTGGTTAAACTTATAACTTGAATTATGATGGGAATGTCAGGTCTTATTTCCTACTTATGATATCTTGGTCTTGATGCTATTTTACTCATGCGCTTGAATAAATTATTATTCATGACTTGTTGTGATGTGATTTGCTACACGCTTCAACATACTTGATCATGTGAGCTAGATCTCCCGTATCTCGGGATCCTCAGCGCGGGAACCTGTGGGAAATTATAAAAAATGTAATTATCTCATCACCGAAATCGTCACGGGCCCGGTTCTCGGTCCGGGGTCGCGACATGACTGGTATCAGAGCGGGCCTTGTTTCAAACACTTAAAAGAAACTAGAAAGGTCTTAGGATTGTGGCGAGGATTCTTGAGTTCTTTAGATTCGTTTAGTATGACATCTAGGAAACCATCAAACCATATTTATTGTGTACTAACACTTTGTTTTATAGAATCATGCCTCTAAGAAAAGCTCCTAATCACAATGCTTCGGGTAGTAATAAAAATGAAAGAGATCCGGCTAATACACCCACAGCTACTTAGTTTCAAGAACTCATGCTGGCTATGTTAGAACAGCAGAGACAAGCCAATGAAACACAAGCTAGATTCCAAGAGCAAATGGCTAAAAAGGATGAGGAAATGGCTCAAGTTCAAAGGAAACTCTTGGATTTTCTTCATAATAGGCCTCAAGCTCAACCTATAGCCCCGAATATTGTTATCAACAATAGAGAACATTGAAAGTCCGGGATCCTAACCCTAGAGGGGGAGGGGGGGTGAATAGGGTGATCTACACTCAATGACTAATTATGGCCAACTTTAATTTCTTAACAATCAACTAGTCACATGTGATGATTAAACATATAATATGTGGAAGCTTAAACAAAACAATCGCCACAAAGCAAACACCACTACACAAGGGTTTATAGTGGTTCGGCCTCAATGCCTACATCCACTACCGGCTTGTGATCCAACACCCCACCGGATTTCCACTATTTATGCTTTTGAAAAAGGCTATGCAATAACCTCTACAATATGCTTTCCAAGGATAAGCAATAACCTAACAATGTTGTTTTTCTAGGCTTAACAACAACCTATACAAGATGCTTTCTAGGCTAAGCAATAACCTTTACACAATGCTTTTCTTAGGCTAAGCAATAACCTTTACAATAAAGAGATTTTCTCTCAAGGTAGTGTCTTCACAAAACACTCTAAGAGAATATAATTAAGCTCAATTACAATGCCTCTTAATTAGGCGGATATGAAAGTTTAATTCAACTCACACAACACTCTATGAAATGCTAAGATGAATGCTCATGAAGTGTGTGTGTGTGTGTGTGAAAACTTCAATCAAGTTTAAAATGAAGGCTCAATTAATGTATGCTTAATGCATTTTAAAGTTTAAAGCACACAAAGATTTGATTGAAGTGAAATGCAAATCACATGTATAAAATACTAACTTGTTGATGATATGAAAATCAAAGACTCACAAGTTGTATAAAACTAATTAACACTAAACATGTGATGCATGTGCTATGTTGTTTTCAAAACCAAACTAATTTAACTAAAGTTTAAATGAATGAAAACAACAATGTGATTCAACCAAGTAAATGAAACATGTTATAAAAGAAATTAAAGGATTTGACAAAACATGTTTTATAAAGTTTTAAAACAAACTTGGTTTGAAATCAAGGGTGAAGAATCCAATCCAACTTAAATCAAAGATTAAGAGAAGTGATGGATTCAACACATCATAGTTAACATGCTAAAATTAATTTACCAATAATTTAAACAAAGCATGAAACATATGATAATGAAAAGTAAAACTTACTTAGAGATTTAACTTCATTAATCCAAGCTTTAGTTTTCCATTAGACCCCTTGATCTCTCTTAGTTCATCCGCTTTCTTTTGTCTCCAAACACCTCAAAGAAGACTAAAATGTTCAACACTTTCTCATGGAAATGAACCTCATTTTATAGTCAAAAAGTGACTTATGGCGTGTCCCCGGTCGACCCCTACATCACCCCGGTCGACCTGGCCTTAACGGTCAAAAATCTGACCGTTTGAAAAAAGCTGCAACAACTCTTTCCCGGTCGACCGAGCAGTGGGCTCGGTCGACCGGCCACACTGCGGGTCGACCGGGTCCAGGGACCAAAATTCCCATAAATTGCATATTTCAAAGATTTTCTTTGAGGGGACTTTTGGGCCATTAAATCAAGCTTGAAAACATGATTTTAATTCAATCTAAGTGCTTTTAAAATCATAAAACATAAAATCCTAAAAAGATTTGAAAGATTTAAAACATAGGCTAGCTTGATTCATAAAACTTCTTTTTCAAATTAAAATGCATCCAATCAAAACATCCATGAAACATATGATTTACAAGATTTAAAACAATGCATGAGTAAATCAAGATTTCAAGTTTTTCTAAATCAATGCATGTGTGAAAATTCAAATGATTATTAAAATGATAATGCATCCATCAAATTGCAATACACAAAATTCTTAACAAACATGACCCTAATCTGTTATTTGAGAGGTTCAGGAAGAGAGCACCAAAGGAGTTTTCAGGTCACTCGAACCCGTTAGTGGCAGATGACTGGTTGGCAAACACTAAGAAGATCTTTGATGTCTTCACATGTACAGGAAGGCAGAAGGTCAACCTCACTACTTCTTTATTCTATGGACTTGCAGACCAGTGGTGGCAAATAGTGAAGGACCAGTATATGACAATGGCTAACGAAGCAGCATGGGCAGCATTCAAGACCCAATTTCCAAGACAAGTACATTTCGTCACCATCAAGAGACAAAAAGCTATTGAGTTCCAACAGCTCAAACAGGGTAACATGACCATTCTAGATTATGTCACCGAACTTATTGACACGGAGCAAAAGAAGATAAACAGGTTCTTGGAAGGATTGAATCCCATTATCATGAGAGACACCATAGGGGTAGTTCCACCAGCTACTTATGATGAAGCTGTCAAGCGGGCATACAAATTTGAAGATATTAACAACATGATCATTCGAGATAGGAAACAACACTATAAGCAACAAAATCAGAGGCAGCAACATAACAAGAAACCAAAGCAGGACCAAAATCAAGTGAAACAAGGCTGTGCTCACTGTGGCAAGAACCATGAAACTCATGAATATCGCAAGGCCACAGGTGCTTGCTTCAATTGTGGAGCAATGAATCATGCAATCAAGGATTGCCCACAACTTCAGACTCAAGCCAACAGGAACCAGCAACAGAGGCAAGCAGCTCCTCAAAACCAGACACCAATCCAGAATCAAGTTAGACCACCTCAGCAGCAGCAGCAGTAAGGAGGACCACCAGCACAAAATCAGAATGTTCGTCCTCCTCAACAAAATAGAAATGCCGAAGGCAAGCAGAATCAAGCACAGAACAGGCCACAGCAGCATGGACGTTTATTTAATCTAAATCGTGCAAACGCTGAAGCTGCAGGAGAAGTGGTAGAAGGTAAACTTCTTGTTTGTGGAGTAGAAGCACATATTTTATATGATCCTGGATCAACACACTCATTTTTATCTCCTATTTTTGCCAAGATGATTAATGCACCACATAGTCAATTAGATTATATTTTGATTGTTACAAAACCAGTAAGCTAACAGGTTGAGTGTAGAATTGGTTACCCTAACTGTCCAGTTTTGTTAGGAGATGTTAAATTACCAGCCAACCTTATTGTTCTGGACACGCATGATTTTCACATCATCTTAGGTATGGATTGGTTAGAAGCATATCATGCTACCATGGATTGTTTTAACAAAACCATAACATTCAGATTGCAAGGAGAACAGGCAGAACTGATATTTCAGGGAAACAAAAACAAACTAGAGCAGGATTTATTTCAGTGCTCAAAGCAAGCAGATTAGTTCAAAGTGGATGTGAAGCATTTATTGTGTTTATCACGGAGGATAAACAGACCCAAGGGGTGGAGGAAATCCCCGTTGTGTGCGAATTTTTGGATGTTTTTCCAAAAGAATCCCAGGATTACCACTAATCAGGGAAGTTGAGTTCACAATTGAGCTTCTTCCAGGGACAACCCCAATCTCTATCGCACCTTATAGGATGGCTCCAGCAGAATTGGGTGAATTGAAACTTCAATTGCAAGAATTGTTGAGCAAAGGCTTCATTAGACCAAGTGTTTCACCATAGGGAGCACCGATTTTATTTTGTGAAAAAAGAAAGATGGAAGCTTGAGAATGTGTATTGACTACAGAAGATTGAATTAGGTGACTGTCAAGAACAAGTACCCGTTACCAACAATAGACGAATTGTTTGACCAATTGCAAGGAGCAGCGTACTTTTCCAAGATAGACTTGAGATCCGAGTATCACCAATTGAGGGTTAGAGATTCAGATGTACAGATAATAACTTTTCGAACAAGATATGGGCATTATGAATTCTTAGTGATGCCTTTTGGATTGACAAATGCACCCACAGTCTTCCTGGCTCTCATGAACAAAGTATTTGCACAGTACTTGGATCACTCTACGGTGGTGTTTATTGATGACGTTCTCGTGTATTCCAAGAGTAAAGAGGATCATGAAGAACACTTGAAGACATCATTACAACTTTTGAGAGACAATCGATTATATGCAAAACTCAGTAAATGTGAATTCTGGTTAGAACAAGTCACTTTTCTAGGCCACATCATCTCAAGAGAAGGGTTTGGCAGTTGATCCAGCTAAGATTGAGGCAGTTTGTTGATTGGAAAAGACCGAACAGTGTGACGGAAATAAGAAGCTTTTTAGGTTTAGCAGGCTACTATCGAAGATTTGTCCAAGATTTCTCATCCATTGCAGCACCATTGACAAAATTGACCCGGAAGAATGTTCCATTTGTTTGGACCGAACAATGTGAAAACAATTTTTCAAGAGCTAAAGAGGAGATTAACCACAGCACTAATCCTCACATTACCATCGGGTAGCGGTGGATTCATTGTGTATACAGATGCTACAAATGTGGGACTAGGTGTATAACGCCCCACCCATACCCATGCATGATATTGTCCGCTTTGGCCCACAGGCCTCATGTTGACACCAAAAATGTCACTAGTCCCTTCAACACCATAAAGTTACATGGAGCCACAT